>JAAPAO010000087.1:0-86353 GCA_013115145.1 Perkinsus chesapeaki
GAGCTACAGTAGTACCAGCTTGAGTGGTAGGAGCTACAGTAGTACCAGCTTGAGTGGTAGGAGCTACAGTAGTTGCCGCCTGCGTGGTAGGAGCTACAGTAGTACCAGCTTGAGTGGTAGGAGCTGCGGTGGTTGGCGCCTGCGTCGTTGAAGCAGAAACAGTAGTTGTGGCGGTTGTGGTTTCTCCGAAATTGTCACACACGCTGGGGCCACAGGGTTGATCACCGTCATAGCAGACAGCCACATGAAGCCACCACTTGCAGTATGACATTCTACCATCAGGTAAACCAGGGTTCACAGCAGTGCAGTAAGCATCACAGTTCGGGCTGGGGCCGGTGTGGTCATCTGGGGGACCTTCGGTCGGAGCAGGGGTACCAGTAGAGCAATCCGAAGGACCACATGGCTGATCCCCACCTTGACAGACTGGTTCATTCTTCCACCACTTGCAATAAGAAGTTGGTCCGTTGAGACCAATGCAGTAGGCGTTACAAGGCGCTGATTCATGAGGATGAGCACCAGCAGGGAGGCTCGGAGTTGGAGCCGGTGGCCAAGTCTGAGATGTGCACACAGACTGGTCACCGCATGCTTGATCCCCACCAAGGCAGGTTGGCCGAGGGAGCCACCATTTGCAGTAAGATGCCTCATCGTTAAGACTTTGACACATCACATCACAAGCAGGCTCGTATGTGCCATCCCCGGTTGGAATAGCTTCAGTCGGGGTGACGGTGACTGGAGGACCACACAACGCGATTGTACCACATGGCTGATCTCCTGCTTGACAAGTTGGGGGGCTGAGATCACTCTTACAATATGAAGATCCACCATTCAAGCTCTGGCAGTAGAGATCACATGTGTTCTGGAGAGTAGCAGGATCAAGTGTTGTAGTTACGGGAACTGCTGTCGTGACCGAGGTTGTAGCCTGCAACTGGCGCAGCTGAGCGGCGAATTTCCCCGGCACGATCAGAACGGCGAGACCGAGCGAAGCGAGCATGTGCAACAAATTAATGAAAACCTTAGACAAAAGGGACTTATTAGTACGGTTCAACCCAGTTAGACGTAGATCACTGTATAGGGCTGTATTAATTCTATTTCCTACAATACAAGTACAAGTTTACCCGGGCGGTCTCACCCTCGGCGAAGAAACCGTAAGATACGGATATGTGAACACAGGAATCTTTCCTGGTGAGCAACAAGCGCCTCCGTAGCTGGGTGTCTTGCAGTATTTGATCCACACGTCTAGCTATTCGACGAGCACCAAAGAAAACGTAGGTCTCACACTAGATGTAGGGTATTTACAGTATATCGTCTCTCTCTGAATAGATCCCTTACTAAGGCCTTCCTAAAGCTTGGAAGTCGCAACGCGGAAGGAGTGCCAGTCACTATTCAGTTGTCAAAAGGTTCACTATACATTGAGCACCTTAAGAGAGTGCTCTTAGTATGGGGCTTTGAGAGTACGAATCTCAGTATTTATTAATCGTGTATCGCTAGACCTTTCGTTGAGCGCTACGACAACCTGCGACAGTAAACTCTCGTCCCGTTTCACGCAATCTATCTTGTACTCGTTAAATGTGGTGCTAACTATACAACTCAACAGTGATGTGAATGCAGAAGCTAGGCTTTGCAGTGATCAGGGGTAAAAAGACTCACGACATGAACTCTATGCAAACATGTATTCTGGTGGCTCGATGGGCAAGCCGGGCTTCGAAAGATCGTCATCACGCATGAAATCTTTTGGGAACTCCACCACATGGCCACGAAGTGGCATCGAGGAGGATACCTGGGAGACAAACCGAACAGAAGAACATTGTTGAGAAAAGCTAAAGCAAGTCAAAGGATCCTTATTCCCTTCGAACCGAAGATGTCGTTGGTTACCTCTCGATTGGTCGGCATCTCTCCAAGCCTACTATTGGTACTCGCTAACTTCGCTGCCGTATAGTCTTCTCCATCTCTAATCTCAGAGTCTGGAACAAGGCCCGGGAAGTATCTCAGAAGGAGGCATAAATCTATACATTGCTTACCATGTACTTACTCTCTAAAGACACATGAATTCTCACTGGCCAACTCTTTCCACGTCCCCCAACAGTCGTTGCTTTGTGGATCTTGCAGCTTGATCTCAAGATCACTCGATTCGTCCACTGGTACGCCCAGATGCTCACGCCACAAAGCCACGCGCATTTTCTTGGCGAGCTGCGGCTTCTCCACCAGCACGGCCATCTCAGAGTCTCTCGTCCCAACCATGGACCGATCGTTGATGTTGGCGGATCCCACTATGAACCGCTCATCATCTACTATCATCATTTTCGAATGTATATAAATCTGCTCAGTGACCAACTTGCCGTTAGGAAGAACCCCCGCGCCTCGAAGTGAGAAGAACCTATACCGAAATATCAAGGTAGCCAATTCAAGCACTCTCCGGTACGCAATATGCTCAGTCCAAGGTTCGTCGAGCCCTTGATAGTCAGGCAGCTTTAAGAGCCTCTGATTAAGTATAAAACGAAGCGAGTGTTGACCTGAGAGCACCCGGCAATTTCCATAGTGTGAAAGAGATGGCCGACCTTGAGCAATCGTCTTTAGCTGCAGGGCTAGCGTCATGCGACAGGCATACGAGGAGGTCGATTGCCAGTCATCACACGGCATAGCCGGAGCAGATGGAATTACCTAATTTCCCCATAAGAGCCTTAAGCTCCACAAGTGGCAGGGTCTCCAAGTAGTGGCGAGACTCAGACCTAGGCTGTGCCCCCACGCACCACGTAGACGCGAAATTGACGATCTCCTTCCTCGGCTGCACGAATTATGCGGCGAGCCAGAGCCTCCGCGATCAGATTAGCGACTGATCTACTCTCCTGTCCAACTGGTGAGTATTCTCCGACACTTGATACCATGAACTGATTCTCGATGTATATGAAACGCCTGCGAAAACAGCAGGCTCCGGGCGACAGTCTAGCCTGAATCTCCCCTCGATCAAGATTGCGCAAGTGCGCATGCGTCGGCACCTTACTTGGATTGTTCTATGAGATGCAAGTAAGCCGAGTAAATACTGTTCTCTGTGTTGACCCCCAATGACCATCGCCCACCAGACCGTAGCACTTGCACCTGAGAACGGTAGCTTTGACGAGGGGAACTCTGCAATACTGTAGGTATTCACTTCACAGTCAAGTTCATCCAGTTCATCGTCTGGAAAGTTTTCGAGCATGTCATCGCTTCTTAAAGTCGAGCCTTCAGAAACCGTTCTTAATGAGCCGCTCCGCCAGCCTGCTTCGTGGTCTAGGTTAAGCGAGCGGGTAGAGGACGTCGCCACACCTGAGAGTCACGATTTCTGCTATTTATGCAGTTCCTGTTTTCCCCACAAGACAACTCAGTGAAGAGGATTTCAGACCAACTCTCTGCGATTTGTGCTTCAAATCAAAGTACGGTAGGTTTTTTTAAAATGCACTAGCAAAGTCACTGACATATTCTCATCGTAATACATCGCATTATGGTACATATTAAAACTGGCTGTATCAGATACAACCTATCAATTTAGTGTTAATATACACGAATGAGGCATTGCCTGCCCTTGATTAGTGAAACTTAATTAGTACACCGACGTATACGAGGGTTTCCCTTCCCATAAGGGGCAGGATGACCAAACTAACACTTACCAAACTCGCATGACGCTAGTTTTTGTAGAACTTCGGCTGAGTGATCACCAGAGACAGCAAATGCGCCACCAACAGCTGAGGAAGGGCTACACCTAAGAATTGCCACTTTCACAATACGGCATTTGGTGAAACACGATACTCCAGATTATGAACATTCTGCAAAGGGTCTTCCGGGTGCTGAGTTGGAGTAGCCAATACACCCGACGTGTGCACCTTAAAAACTGATGTCGTCCCACGCCGAGCGGACGTACATGATTCCATAACTGTGCAAAGTGTCGTGCTAGATCCAGAACAGCTTCACCGCCAAGGAGTTCCACTGCTACGTCGTGCCACGGCATGCGAGGTTCAGTGGAGCGATCAAGATACTCTGCATCGGCTCCCTGAGAAGTGCGAGTTACTTCCGACATATATTGGCAAGAGCCCTATATACACAACAGACAGCATGGCTCAGTCGCCTACTCGTGGGCAGTCTCGCAGTGTAGGGTTGTAGTATTCGCTCCCTTGCTGATGACCGGAGTCGGTTACTGGATGTGAGGAGCTGTCGGAAAAAGGGAATGGGCTTCTGGAGCAAGTGAAGCTCACGTGTCCCAGCGTCCTTTGGCAAGGTCCAAACCACCCACGAATCCTCTCCAAGTCTGGTCGACAATAACAACTTTGCTGTGGTGGGACCAGAATAAGGCAGTGTGGCCCGATGGAGTGAAGTGATGATGAGGATGTCGGGACTGAAAAATATCGGCTCGCTTCGCTAGTCGCTGTGGCTTCGTTTTGCCTCCAACACCGGAATTCAGCTCATTTACACAGACATCGATACGCTTCAATTTCAGGAGGCTAATACAGTGTCTTCTGGTAACCGTGGACTGAGGGAAAGCCCGTTAATTGTACCCACCACTTGAATGTTAGGGTGGAGACTATTGAGGAACTCTTTAGCAATCCCAGATGCATTGGAAAGGGCCAAAGGGATCTCCTTGTATCTGCCGACAGTATAGATTCAGTGCCCGATAGTGGTTATCGAGGCTCATTGATTGGCCTACACAAGTATCCTTATACTGACACCTTGTTCGGCTTTGAGCTTTAGTACGTCGCAGAGCCTCTGAGTATCTACCGACTTATCGTTTCTTAACGCCCTTCATTATCAGTTTTGGTGTACATGCACGAGGTCACCCATTTGCTCCGGAGATGAAGTGGATTTTGACGAGTTTCCAAAAAATTTCGGTTCGCTGAAGGGTCACAGAATGCACTATATGTCATGGAGGTATACTGTGCTAGCGCCGCCCGCACACCTGGCAGAAGCACACGAACCACTAGAGTGGATGATACGTATTTTGAATGGGGGTAGGACCGAGACATACCTACATATCTGAAGTGTGATAGGATACCTTAACCGTGGGAACTAACACCCTATAATCATGTGGCGAAAAGCTGTTCTGACCTTGCTTGCTCACCTTCTTCCGAATCCCTATTTCCCAGATCTAGTGTAGGAGTCAGCCACCACCCTTGTATCCAAATACAGCTCTGTGCCCCCTCTAATGCTTCGAGGACCTCAGCACAGCAGAGCCCCCTGCAATGACACACACAAGGAGGTTCTTACTCGGGCCATGTAATCTCGTCCGTCTATTAGAACTCGACACCGACATCCAAACCGACGGGGAGCAAACGACCCGAACCTGTGTTTCCCTACGAATGAGAAGTGATAAAACAGCAAAGTGGATAAGTCACTTGTCCAAGGGCATTCCCGGAGGCTCTGGTCAATGCTTCTGAGCCACAGCTGGAGATTCAAAGTACTGCCGAGGTCGACCCGAAGGACCTTGAATATAGAGAACAGATACACTCAAACTCAAAAGCAGCGCCCTACTGTCTCCGCAGTGGATATCTTCAAGCCAGCCGCTGCCTTTCCGCGACCGTGACTCCGACCGTACTCCACACGGGTTTCGGTGTCGAATAAAAGGGCATCTTCGGCCGCATCTTCATCACCAATTCGCGGACGACCAACAACGAAACCGTCCCGCTCGAGAGTTAGCCACACCATTGTCCACTGCCCACAGCGCAGCGCACTTGGCCAGCTTCCCCCTGTTGCTTTGCTGCCATCAGGCTTCACCAAGGCAGGGCCTTCAATTCCTGGTGAAAATCAATGTCAGACGTCATCGAAGTTATGGACCCGACTCTTCAATAAGGCATCCTTCTTCCTCCCAGCACCGCTTCGAGAGGCCTCATCAAAAAGGATCATAGACCTTCTTGATAGCTCCACAAATACTTGAAAATGATCGGTGGCCAACACTTCCGAAGAGGAGCAGATGGATGTTAAGAAGCCCTCTACATCTTCACAGTTCGCATCGTCCTGATCAGATTGACTGCAGAGCCATTCTCCCATCACCGACATCACCCAATCGATCATATTAAAGTCCCCTCGAAATCCTCTGGTCCCAACAGGCGCCGGCATAAACCCATCGCCGAAAACTCGACGCAAGGCTTCATCCAGCAGGGCAAACTGATGGATACCTCGGTGATAAGCAAACCTGGGGAGCCTCACGTCCCGGCGCGTCCTGTATATTCGCCACTTGACAACTGATGGGATGCCCACTGCCAGTTCAACTTCAAAGGCCTCGATCCCCTCGGTGGCTATACCACAGTAGCCGACGGACAACACATGAATGGATGCAGCTATGCCCGATAAGGGGAACCGGAGCGAATCTGTCCAACGTTGCAGGTAGCACAAGAGAAGTCCCATCAAGGAGGAAGGAAGAGACATTGTGCCATCTTACCAGAGGAACACTTGCCGATGCCTCCGAACGGCACAACCGTTTTGGAGTTCTTAAAATGCTTGTAACATTTCAGAGATCTTGATGCCGCTGACATTCCTAACTATCGTTCTTTCAAACCGTCAACGCCGCCGTGGGCTCACTTCCGGCGTGTATTGCTTTCTTACTCCGTGCCGCTGGTCCTATCTCATGGGCATGCATTACCGAGTATCTCGCAGGTCAGCGCGTTTCTTGTTGACTCGTGTTACCCGGTTACCGTATCTTCCTCGCTGTGTACACATCTTTGCCTATAGCTGTGCCTTGGGGCACCACAGATTTCCTTATTTCTCGTATCGCCTGAGCCGTGTCATTCTCTTTTCTATTATCGGAGCTTACAATGTCGTCAGCTTTGGTTCCTATTATTTTATTATCTTCATGAGTGCTGTCGTTACGCATAGAAGCCAATATTCGTGAACTGTAGACGATGGAGCATGCTACGGGTATTTCCAGGGTCCAGAATGAACGGGTAACCGACTCTAGGTCATCTGATTCGACCTCAATGTCCGACGATGAAAGGCTCGCCAGTCGTATCGAAATAATAGTGACAAACTAAACTCCTAATCTTTCGTAAATCTTGGTACAAGTAACAGTAGAAACAATACGTAAATAGACGTTTGAGTGTAACACTCCCGCACACCGCTGCTGCCTGGTAAAGGCTACTCTTCTAGGGAATTAATCTTCCTTCTCTTCGCCGATTCGTTCATTCTCTCGTGACGTTTTCGTTCCTCCTTCACATCTTGCTTTATCCTAGCTGTTGCAATAGAGGTATCCTCATGAGCAGCTGGCTCCACCACGAGCCTGCCCAACAGATACGATCCTAGACTCTACAAGGATAGCTCACCTTCGACCGTAAAGATGTGTATGCTGGAGCGCCTCCATGGCAGCCAGAGCCTCCGATCTCGACACAAACTCGACAAAAGCGAAACCTCGATGACCACTCCTGATCAAATATGGAAGATTTTACAGCGAAAACCAGGACACTGGAAAATCGAAGTACACAAATGCAGGAAATATAACCGAAGATGGAGCACAGAAAGAACTCATGGAAGAGCATGAAAGAACCATAGAGAATACCAGGGAGCTTCACCGACAACTGTACAAAGATGCAAAAAAGGTCGACTGAAAATAACCGAAAAAGATTACCATAAAATCTACAAGAAGTTGGCATACATACAAGAGAGCTTACCTATCGACCTTCAATGGCATACGAACGGCTACAACATTCCCGTAGGTCGAAAAGAGCTTTCGGATATCCCGCCGAGTAGCCTCGAAAGCAACATTACGAACAATCAACCTAAAAATGAACACACTGTAACCATGAAGATTCATCACAACTTACCTATTGGTTGCTCCCTTAGCGTCAGCCTGTGTAACGCCAGCTTGGCCGACCTTCGAGGCACCCTCGCCCCCTGCTGTCTTGCCTCCTCTGCCTATTTGCAGCTCCAATGTGCGACCGTCCAGAGAGCTGCCTTGGAGGCGCTTAATGCACTCCTTAGCAGCTGATTATAAGGAGGTCGGTGAACATTTCAAGCAGACTATAAAGCTACCTTTCAGATTCTTGAATTCCACAAATCCGAAACCCATAGAGAGCTGACGACCGTCGGGCATAGTCTTCTTAGATATCGAACATTTGATGAAACCAGACTGCTTGGCGAAATGCTGTCGAAGAGACTGACGACACCAGTAGCCACCAAACACTGCGAATGTCCTCTAATCACCTCCTCTGTCGTATCAAAGCTAAGACCTTTGACGAAGACACTAACACTCCCTTCCCCTTCCTCAACCTCCTCATCATCATCATCACCGGCAACTTCCTTGGTGTCTTCTGCCTTTTCCTCCTGCTGCTGCTGCACGTCAGTCGTCTCCACCGGGGACTAAGCCAGAATATCCTTAATATACGTGAACACCGTCATGCCCAGCCGTGGCAGCCCCAACCGCTGATTTACCTTCATAAGGTTCAACAACGTCAAATGATTAACCTTACAGTACATCATTCGCTTTGCCACATTAACATTATATTACGCTGATAAGTTCCAAAGGGATTTTATAACATTCCCCCGAACACAGTCAAGCAACCAGAGTCGACTACGTGAACTGCTATCAAGTTACCAGTTGTATTCAAGCCACACGTCATCTCCTCCTCCTCCCTTATCACCTCTCGCTCCTCTACCTCTTCCTCCTCATCACCCTTCCCCTCAAATATGTTCTCCGGTGCCCATTCGACGTACAGCGGGGCATTCTTGAAGCGGCGATAAGATAATTTCTTAAAGGCATGCTGCGCCGTCTTCTCATCCACAAACTGCGCAATAGCTACCGTTTTTGTCGGCGCCAAAAGCAATCTGAAATAAGCCCTCCACGGATTCGTTTCAGAGCCACCAGTATTACTTTTGCAGAGCCGACTGCTCGCTGTCCTTCGCCGCACTCACGTACTTGCCGATAACCGCTCTGAGTTCGGCAAGTGTGACCGATTCAGCCGGCAAATGCTTGAGAATGAGAGTGTCCTTCGACCGCGAGAGCTTCGGCTTATCCGCCCCTGTTTTGGTAGGCTTGGTGCTCTCAGCGTCGTATGAAGTGGCCTTCGATATCAAAAGAGATGTACCTTCAAAGAGAGGCTAACAAAAGGAAAACACACAACGATGCGCAACGAACAACGACTTCCGAAGGGCAAATGTATCAGCGCTACATATTATGGAAAGCCTGAGAGGCCTTAGGACTAAAATGCTCATACGAACCTACCACTAGCAACAACTAAGACTTCCCCACAAGGTGTGTTCATCACACCGGTGTTGGCCATTATTACCCTTCCTTTCAAAAGCATCCACTCGTACACCTTCTTCCTTCAACCATTGTTTAACTTCTCTAACTACCTCCGTCTCTCCCACAGCAGCACGAACTGCCAAATCATCCGCCTCAACATCCATAATCTAAATAACTCTCCTTCACTGCAGTTCCTTTACTTCTTTATTACATCAGCCTTATTCAACCCAAGCTTCTTAGCAGCCGCCCCCACCGCAGAGTTAGCCGATACAAACAGCAGGTTCCACGTATGCTGCTCCGCATTCTCCCTTCTCTTCCTCAATTGCTCCTGCTTTCGAGTTAATCGCTTCTCCTCCCTTTCGACATGTCTAGTAGGCCTAGCTTCAGCTGCTTTAATGCGTAACACTCTCCCTTGGAAGACCTGTCGGATAACAACCGATGCTGCTGCCGCTAGCGAAGCTGGCGGAGTAGCGACACCGGCAGGCCCTCGAAAGTAGAGTAAAGCCCCATTTGAAATTTTACAGAAAAAGATGAGCACAAATTCGATCACCCTCATTTTTCTATGACTGTCGCATATCCACCACGGTATTGACCCAGTAGTGTCATTTTCCAGGAGCAACTAAATCCTTTTGTCGGCTTGGACTGTGACCATATCCTCCTACCTTCCCATGCATCTCAGCTTTAGCCTTAACAGCATGCTCAGGAAAGAGGTATGTCACATATGCCATACCACGGGACCTAACACGGAGGACCGATTACCGCATTGGACGGGAAGGAACATCAACAACGAGCAGAGTACCTATCCCCGAACCAGAATGCACCAGCACACAGCTGCTAGATACAGAACATTTGTACTCTATAATTTATTATTAATATATAATTAAAAAGTTAGTTATCTGATGTATCCCACGTTTCCCAGGTTACTTTTTCGTATCTTCATCTCGCAACACTACAACATCCTCCACAGCTCCGAATTTCCTACACAACGAAATGACAGCTTCCTGTCACTAATGCCTACTGGAAGGCCTTCTTAATATCCTCTTCGGTGGCAACGTAAGGCAAGTTAACCAAGAGGAGCCTCGCCGTGTCCATGAGGACCGCATCAGAGTCTTCCGCCGCACCAGCATCATCAGAGTCGTTATCCTATCATACAAAAGAGTTTATGACCGACCGCTTCGTCAACTCGAGGTAGTACTCTACCTCTAAAAAGTCTATCTCGGGGAAAGCAAAATCACATGCTAGAATAAAGGAATCGAGTTCGATGACAAGAACGTCAATGTGGCGGTAGTCGGGTTCCGCGGATAGGGACACCATTTTGGGACAAGTTCGATCTGCACGATTATACCCGAGCACGAACACTCAACAACATAATACAACTATATATGGAGTTAGCACCACCAACTATGGAACTATTCTCACCCTATCACGCTCCGTACCCTGCCTCAACCTTACTACTTCTTCCTTATCTTCCATATCAACATCATTATCATCATCATCATCATCATCAGCAGCAGCAGCCACTTCCACCTCCTTCTCGTTTGATACCATTCTACTCCTCAGGAAACTAACAGCAATCCCTTTCTAATACCTCCACAACTGTCGCTCACTCCATATCGCTGCCTGACCCTCCGAACCCTTCAACTGCCGCCGCAACTGCCTCCCCGCCAGCGTTGCCATCTAATGTCGGCAATTCCTCCTCTCTGAACCCAACAGCATGCCACTTTCCTTCATTCTCTATCCTACTCCACTGTACTGCCTTCATCAGATGAACTATCGTCATCCTCATCATCTTTGAAGGCCACATGCGTCCGTACACTCGCCACTCCAGCCTTTCCCCTCCGAACCGCAACGTGCTCCACTTTCTAAATGGTAATGCTACATCGAGAAAGATGATGGCACAGTTCATTTCTAGACGAGTTATGAGATTCCCCAAGTACCAGACGACTACCTCGACCTTCCCTTCAACGGCCGCGTTCCTCCGCTTTTCCTCCTCAGCCTGCCTCTCCTCTCTGGACTTTATCGTTTTCACCGGAGTCTCAGCTTCCTCCGCTGCTTTGGAATATTTGCTCCATGCTCTAGGCAGTCCCGATGAGTGTGCAGCCAAGGCCATTGCGACCTACAAAATATCTTACACGCATCAACTTGAAGATATTTCATCTTGAACGCTGTACGAGATATCCCAACGTGACGATGCAAAGCCGCCATATGGAATACGAGCAACAGACGGTTAGATTTTACATGAAGTCTGCTGGTGTCCATAAAAGTGTTATCAACTTCACGAATGGCCTTCTTAGCTTCACCTAAATTACCCGAAACCGTAAGATTCTTGAGAGGTTGATAGCCTTACCAGGGGAACGGAACCCAACAAATCCAAAACAGCGACTTCTGCCTTCTCTAGTCTTTATCACACGTGCGTCTGTGACCTCTCCATAAGCCAAGAAGAACTCCTTCAATCGTGCATCGTCAACATGCCTGATGGCCACCAGAACTCACATGGCAGCAGTAAAGAATTGATTTCCAAAAACCAACGTTCCATTGGAGATGCAGGATCACGTTGGAAGTGTGGCGCGTTAAACGTCCACATTCCCGAGTTTGAAGAGTATTCAAGGTCGATCTTATTTGTCATTTCAAATCCCCCTGGTACGGAGTAGTTCTTACTTAGGAAGATTCTTGACAATAATACGTGATGTTTGACCCTCGGTTGACGACATAAGGCTAAAGAAATGAAGCCTAAGAGAAGAAGGTCGAAACTGGAAATACACTCAGAGGATCCAATTCAGAACTCCTGGTAGTTATGAACTTAGACTAATAACGATGAGACACGCCTACTTGTATACATGAGCTACAGTAGTTGCCACCTGAGTGGTAGGGAGTACAGTGGATACATTTTTCATCATGGACACTGTAGCCATTCACATAGTTGCGAGTATCGTTAATTAATAACCTTTCTACGAGTATTGCCCAGGCTACTGCAACTCAACCCCCCTGTGTAGTCTAATAACATCGTATTGCTCTAATTAATAGAGTATAATGATTATCATGTCCCGACTTTTGCCGGGTAACTATGTGCAGAATAGCATGCACTCCTCCTCTTCTTCTGGGTCTTTCTCTTCTTCCTTTTTATCACTGGCATCATCCTTTATTCGTAAAGAATGCTTACGCTTCACAGACAGGCCTTCTGTGGGGTGTGGCCAAATAGCTAAGCATAGCAGAGCGAGAATCATCCATATACTGGTCATTCGACACTTAACAAGCTTCCAACTAAACAACAGCCACCTCATCGCTCCCCTGAACATTATGTATGTTGCCGAGCCGCTACCTTACACTGTGTCTCATTACCAACACTTTTGGATGCACCTTTTTAAAATTTCATTCCTGGTTGGCGAGAAGCTCTCTATCAAAATTGGATGAAAAGTAGTTATGGGACACCCTTTACACATGCTAAAGCATTTCTGGAGAAATGGCTGTGCAATCCCAACTGTTCTAACCCCGAGATACTGTCACTATCTTCTGCGTATAATGCAACTCTGCAACTGATTCGTATTTCTTTCAGCAAACAGCAGGAGCGACCCTACCGCGTGACGCGGTTTCGTACGTGCGTCTCGGGCGCGCGCATCAATATTCTAGCGGAGCGATGCAGCTATAGTGGGCGGTGTGACATGTACTTCTCCTTTAAAGCATTCAATCATCTGTATCATGGATACCCCTTGCACTACAATTAAGTCAAGCTATGGGTCATTTGATTTTAATAAATCATCTTGTGATATAACTAGAGCATCAGACAGCTACTACAGTGATGATGTGAAGTCCGAGACCGTGTCAGATAAGCCTGCCACTGGAAGTACCGACTTCCAAGCTGTTTTCAACACTGTAATGATAGCTGTTGGCATTGCCTTATTAGCGTTGGGTAAAACCACTGCCACTGTGGGGTATTTACCGGCTCTATTAATGCTTATATTCTGTGGCATTGTCGGTTACGTTATGATATATTTGCTTTATCGGTGTACTGAAATGGCCCTAGAGCTTGGTGCTGACTCTATTACCAGTTACGAAGACATTGGTGCATTTGCCTTTGGTAAAATTGGCAAAATAATAGTCGCCATTGCCCTTCATGTTTCACTTATCGGTTCATCATGCGTTCTCATTTTATTGCTCGGGCAGAACTCCTATCACATCTATAATGGTATCAGTGTTACTTGGTGGATTATTATATGGATGTTCATATTATTACCTGTTAACTGGTTAAAGACTATGCGTGAAATTGGCTACATTTCCAGCACTATCGGTGTGGTGTCGATCATCACAACAATTATTGGTCTCTGCGTTGCTGGCTTCGTCGAGTTCGCCAAGAATCATGATAATGTTGACTACGAGTTGGCCGTTCCACAACCCCTTACGTTGATTGGTGCTTACACTACCTTTTCATTTTGTTTTTCTGTGACATGTGGTACTCCCACTGTCACCTACGATATGAAGAATCCAAGGCACAGCCCTAAGGTTTTCCTTTGGGCATGTGTCATTTTATTCTCCGTTTATCTCGTCGTTACCGTTCCCTCTTATCTCGGTTGGGGCCAGTCCTTACTGTGTTACGATAATGTCTCTGATGCCATGGATAGGGACGTGTGGGGCTATATATCGTTTGTTAGTATTGTCGTTCTGTGCGCCACCCACTACGCAGTGGTTCTACATCCATCATGTAGAGCTATTGAGGTCCTCTGTGGTTTAGAGGAGGGTTCCACACGAGCTGAGAAATGGGGTTATTGGCCGACACTGTTGGCCACTAGCGGGTTGCGCAGCACTCTCGTTGTGATCACAGCGATTGTTGCCATCACTGTCCCCAAGTTCTCATTTTTGGTCGATCTCAACTCGGCCATAACGTATTGTTTGCTGCAAATGATATTCCCTCCGGTCTTCTATATGAGGCTTCGAAGTATGGTTCATAAAAAGTATGGTAACGGTGACGAGATGGTCCGCTTTGGTGGCAATTTCGGCAGCTGGAGAAGTCGAGTTCGTACGATTACTCTCATTTGCCTGATGACCCTGTCGGTTGTTGCTTCTGGTATCACCATTTACAAGACTGTTACACCTAGTACTACTCCTCAAATGTGTGCATCGATCACACAGTAGTCGAGGGGCACTTGTGTGCTGCTGTCTCCTGCTGATCTTATCTATTCGCTATCACCGATTGAAGTCCATCTTTGCTGCTAAAAGCGGGCTTGGATATCGCATGTATGATGAAGTGTACAGCTTCATTAAAGCTCATCATGATAATACTGTTATTGTGGTGGTGGTATGTGAATTATTGTTCAATACTTACTACCGTATCATTCATCTTTCGGGGGAGTCCCCTCCCCACACAAAAACTGTCCCGCGTCTTGCCAACATTCCCGCTGTGGTTCGGTAGGAATAACAACGTGAATGAAGATGCTGGGAGCTGATAATTTAATTGTACTTGTCATCATCACCTATCTTCAAGTCCTGATCATTCAAGCTTCATTTGGTGGGCTCATCAACCACACCTGTAGAACAGATTCTGCGCGTGTTGCTTACTTTTGGAGCTTCTTTATCTTGGACATGCCCGCGGTTCCTTCCCCCTACTTGGCGGAATCAATCGTTTTCGATGTTTCTCGTTGAAGCTTCTGGTAGTCTGTGTGGGCGCTCTTCGGGATGTTGTCACAACAATCTCCTATTGTAGCCGTATGGACTACCTTTAATGATGCATTAACGGGACTAGTACTCTTATCAAGGCTTGATGGCTAGGGTCATGCCGTATCGATCATGGGTGATGATCGCTATTCGCTATATGACCACATGTCATCTCGTCTTGGGGTGTAAATCCTCGTACTGTTTTCGGGTTGTCAACAAACGGCCTAGTCATCGGGACTTCCTTAGGCGGATGGAGTAAGCTCTTCAGCCTCTTTCCCAGCTTGGTAGTCCCTAGTAGAATATACAGCTACACTTGAGCATCTTGAAGCCTTGCTATCCGTTCGCAACTCGTGTGGCGGTAGCTTTCTGGTGCTGCTTGTGTTTGGCAGGTTCTTTAGTAACCGTGTTCTGTGGCCTGACTGTTCGTTGGCGATCTTTGTCTTATTGCTTACATATTCCTCTCCTACACTCATTTCGCAATGATTCAGTTGTCTTGTTTGTTCCGGGGTTCGTAGCACCTGAAGAAGAGGCTCGACCAAGCGTCACTTTATCGATCCATTTCTTTGGAGGTGGTTGTTCGAACTAATGCGAGAAGATCAGTCTGGGGCTGCGGCAGTCTTTTAAGATCTGTTTTGAGCCTCAGTTTAGGAGTGATGCAAATGATGTACCTATGATTTTCCAGAGGAGTACAGACGACCAATAGTTCAATAACTTGTCGAATTGAAAGGACGGCTATCGAGTGAATTCCAGCTGGGCTCTTCAGTCGAGCGCAGCGACAGGGAAATGATTATTGCTTAGCCAATACCTCGGAACTTGCACTGGAAAATAAGGAAATGACAGTTCTTGCTCTGAGTTTTCGAATGTGAGAAAGTGCCTCTTGCGAAGTAACTTCGGCGAAGTTGCTCTGAGCTTGAAATACTCTCGAAGATATTTAAAGAAATCTAAAGTGTCTCACTAACTTGATCCACTCTTAGTCGTGTGGCAGCGCGCGCTGGTCTGGGGATTACCGGAACGTGCTCTTCCTAGCTAAGGACCCTCTAGGCAGCCACATTGGGGCACCGCATGAATACCGGCAATACTGCATGAATTCAATTCGTCGCATTCTTCTGAGTTTCGAGCTTTAAGGGCCCTCTTGGTCTTGCGTTGAAAGTGAAACTAATGTGCAATAGTGCTCTAGTGGCATTAGCCAGTCCTTCGTAGATTACTAATTGTAATTTGCAACTTGCCAACCAAATGCCACACAGCCAGCAACACCAAACCTTGCGCCATTCACGAATTAAGTACGTCCTTAACAACTGCGGAAGCAAACCTTAGAACTGATTCCTTGCCTCGTTAACACGTGACCCGATGCATGAGAGTATCATGACGAGACCAATAACTTTCAATCACGCTTTGGCAAGCATTTTATCCGGCTAATTGGAGACTGGAGGTGAAGATGCTCTCAGCAGTGTAGCCGTTGAGTAGATTGAAATCGCCATCCCCGTATGCCCTTGTTGACCGAATGAGCGCCGATCCCGAAAAGGGAAATACGTGACACGTCTGACTTTCCGACGTTAGACATAGCATAGCGGAAACTGGTTTACACAAGACGAATGTGCGAAGACTGAAACAATAAAGGCATACGAGCGACAGTGGGTAAAAATGCCAGTGGCACCCATTGGGAGATTTATACTTTGACATAACGGGAATCATGACCGCATATCGTACTACGGTCTTAAAAACCAGACACTAAAGATTGTAGATATAGACAAATGGACGACCTAGAGTTGGAGATCTGAGTGTGACATTTAGGTTCCTGAACCGTACTGTAAACATGGACTTCTAGGCTTGTATGAAGCCATTGGCCTTGATGATGCTAAGAAGGAGGCTTTATTTGGAAGGTCTTGTCGACGAATGTCTTATTAATAAACGTGACATGTCCCGGTCCAGGGTTGTAAATATCATAAGTAAACCCACTAAACACATGCCAAGTGAGCACTGAACCATTCACAGACGTAATGATATTGGTGAAGTTAGTCGTGACCTCAAGTTGCTTAGGGATTCCGCTGTGCCTGACGATCCTCACATTGAGCCCCACATCGAAGTGCGGATTGATATAGGCGTGCCCAGTAGCATTGAACGGGAAAAACGGCCAAGCTGTTCTTTTACCGTAGCTGTACATACCAGTATCACCGAACACAGTAAACTCGGCCGAGTAACCTTTGGTTGATGTATCATACTTGCCAGGGCCACCACCTGATGTACATAATTTGGTAGCAACTTGCAGCACGTTGGGAAACAAACCAGGTAAAACATCATAGTAGGCTGGCACCGCACAACCACCCGTTCGGATGTCGAGTCTCTTAGGCATCCCTCTGTTAATAGTCGCATTGAAGCCCAACAAGACGGTCTTATTAGGTTCAAAGACATCAAATATGTAGGTATCAAAGTTTAGGACCCAATTGAGGCCGATGTCCAAAACCCCAGTTGCACAGAATGACGAGTTAGGAGGCTTACGGGCCTTGGTGCAGTTTGGTGGGAACGAGAACGGTACAGGACCAGCCAACAATTGAAGAAGGCCTTTATCTGAAACGTCTCGGCTGTCACCAATCACACGCACTGCGAAGGCGATAATCACTAACAGTAGCATGCTTCTCGCGAACAACTTGTTTATGCGTACGCAATTGTGAATTTTGGGCGAGTGCGACGAACGACTCGAGTTCGATCCCGGGCGGCGTATTTTTTGGGACAGTGGAAACTAGTTGAGGAAACTCAAGTCCTCTCAAGTGCGCAAGATATAGCCAGTCTTAGGCTGTGCGATCTTCGCTGACATCCAAGCACTTTTCAGCTATTACATTATTATATGTTGATTACGTTATGTTCCCTACTTGTATTGTTACTAGTGCATCTTATTGAGGTAGGAAGGCTACACCTCACCGTTGCTTATTGGTCGCCATCAGGCCTCGAACAATCCAGGGCTAAGGCAGGTGCATAGCGAAGCTGCAAAGGTAGTAGTAGTTTAAAGGGTAGGGTTTGATGAGGCTGTTAGGGAGCTGAGAAGGAGCATCCTACCGAACTAGAATCCTTACTCGAGGAGTTCCAGCAGTGGGTCACACAGGAGGGTCCTGCGCTGCATAGAGGTAGAAGATATTGCTAGTCTTGTGTGCATGGAGCCGTGCTTTATAGAAGGGAAGCTGCCATTGGGCATTCACTTGCTGCCGTTGATCGATCTTAAAGACCTTGAAGGGATAGGAGATCTGCCGTCCATACCAGAGACTTTTGAGCTGGCCCAGGCTGTACTACTGTTTGTTGGAATGTTGTGAATAATGTCTGCATTCAGGAGCCGGGCCAGAACGCAGCAGAGCCAGCGTCCTTCCTAGAGACCGGCCGGGGGGATCAAGGCAACTTCTGGGAGTCGGTAGATCTTCCCCAAGATCTGATGGAAGAGGTCATGAGGAGGATGAAGCATCATAAACAGTAGTGGTGGCAAGGGGCGGCGGCGACCGACGGTGGTGGGTGTTTCAGCAGCCGGGGAGTACCGCACAAGAACCACGATAGAAAATGGCTTCGGCATGAACTCGGCCGTCTGGCAGCTGTAGTGGCTGCTGAGAAAGCTCGAGCACGGTCAACTAAAAGTAGGCTTCTGAGTTACTAAGTGGTAGATGGCTTTGTGATCAGGCCTGGTGCTCCGGGAACGGCCCAGTGGGGGAAGTTGGCCACCAGCTCCTCCCGATGCTCTACGCGATATCTTGGAACAGCCCAAGAAGGAGGATCGAGCTTGGAGAGAGTAGGCGGGATGTAGTGTAGGGCTTAATGATGTTGGTGGTGTAGCTTTATGGGGCCATGCTCGGGATTTGTGCCATATGCCAAGGCCGTTCTGGTCGGCCCTAAGATTGGCATCGATGAGTGTTGGCGGAGGTGCACGCAACAGTATTACTTTTGTACACAGGTGGTGACGGCGGTGTAAGTGACGGTAAGGTATAATTGTCCTTCGTAGACACACTACTCAGCAGCGGGACAGACCTGCTACTTCGGTCACGGCCTCAGCTTGATGTCAGCAGATGGTGGGCCGTTGGCAGGGGCTATCGGGAGTAGTGGGCGGCGGGGGTAGCTGGGAGTAAGATAGCGTTGCTGTTAGGGTCGATGGACACTTGTCGGTCATTCACTGAACTTGGGGTGCGTGAAGTGAGGGCTGACAGGCTTCGGACAGATATGGTGGAGAATGTACCAGAGGATGACATTCCAAGCTTGTAATAGAGGGCGTGAAGGGTTCATGGGGAATAATGTCGGTGGTGGTGGTGGCAGGTCTCCCTTTACTATGGTGCCGAGTAGCGGACGATATCTGTTGGTGCAACCTAATATAGGTGACCAAGGGGATGAGCAGCAGGGTAGGGTTGAATGGTCAGCACAGGGGAGTGATGCTTGGTTTACTTAGTTTTAATGGAGAAGGCGGACACCTTCCTACAGTGCCAGACTAACTGCTTGAGTATGGATTGGTGTACAGCAGCAGTGTGGATAGATCGAGCTAATGGGGAGCAGTAGGGGCCTGAGATGGGGCTGCTGCTGCTGGATGCTTGGGCTTTAGGAGCTTGTGTGGTAGAGGGAGTATGCTATTATCGACGAGTGTAGCCCAAAGGGCAACCTGTCCACGGGATAGCAGATGTATGGAAGTGTGCGGGGGACAGGATTGTGTAAGTACAAGAGGAATGCCCGAGGTTGACGCCGCAGGGGTGCTTTTAGGTCCCATCGATACGCAACCCGTCGGGTATGTCAACGCTATCGTGGTCCTATCCAGGGGAGCCCATGGACTTCGTGGTCCGGCTGGTGTCTGGTAACTCTCGACAGGTAGGTTAGTGTATGAGCTTTATGGTTGAGAATCTGCTCGATGTTCTCAGTTAACTGCCAAATGCGCAGACTCGGACTGCTTGGATGGCATTAGGAAGTGTCAAGTTGCATGTAAGGCTGCCACATGCCTCAGCGGTTGGATAGAGGTAGTATCTGTTGGGCAGGGGAAAGTGGTGGGACCTTGTGGAGCCTCTTCAGATTGCCTCGGATAAATCTGAGTTGAAGTGTTCTATATCAACCAGCAGCTTCCCTATTCCAGCTGCCTCCCTGGAGGCAAGGGCTGAGAGTAAAGGTAGTAGATGGGGGCTCTGAAAGTGCGGTCGCGGCCTCTTTGGAATTCTTATATCAGGTGTAATCCAATCACCTGTCGAATGCCCTAAGTCCTCTCGTACTTGCCTTGTCTTTGCCTCTGACCACATGTTGGTTCCTCGTACTCTCCAGCAGAGCAGGCAGCAGCAGCATCATCAAGTAAGGCGCACACCCTCTCTGGGATCTGGTCTTATGTCGTTACAGGCCTGGCTGGAGCAGCGACCGGAGTCTGAGCACATGGTTATTGGAGGAGGAGGGGAAGGCATTGGAGGTAGTTTGCCGGGGAGAAGGGACTGCTGTTGATGGGTCGATGGCTTAGTGGTTGCGGGATGGGGGAGGTGCTCGCCCTTTCATGGCGGGCTGGCAGCTAGCCCGGACAGCAGTTTCGTGGCGAGTGACAGATGGGAGTGTTGGAGACTTTGTCGGGAAATGAATGGGGAATGCACTCAAGTAATACGAGGTGTATCTTTACGCACGCGGAAGAATTGGGATATGACAGGTGGAGTATCATAACCGGACGGGGGTATGTGTCCTTGGTAATGGCGTGGCATCGAAGGTTGATCGAACCAAGAATGGCAAGAAGTCGTCTTCGGCAGTGTAAGCGACAATGATTGCTACCAGTGGCCCCCAGCAGCGGCGTGCCCAGGTACTGTCATTCGATACGTAATGGTCCCTCGGCTACCCACGGACTACCGGGCATGATGGTGGTGAAGCACATTACGGGAGCTGAGTCGCCACAGCATTGGTTTCCAGGATATGGAGGTAGTTATGGTGGGGTCTGAGGGACGGTTCAGCAACGACATCACGGAGTAGGCTTTGTGCGGCTGGAGCGTTTGGGAATTTTTGGGTGAAAAATGCTTCGGCCGGGGATCGAACCTTGGATTTTCGTATGAGCAAAGCTCCCCCCTTAGCTACATCTTATTTGGTAAATTGCTTCGGTCGAAACAGTGGAGGGTCTGGCTTTTTGTTGTTTATTGAATTTGGCCTCCTCCCCTTCAGCAACCACTTTGGTAGCGACTTTAGAAGAATGCCAAACACTGTGCGAAGGGGCATCGGACGAGGCGACCAACCCGCAGTGTCGGTGAGAATCCGAGGACCCGGACCCAGACTTGAAGGAGTGCTGTACCTAGATACGGAGGCTTCGAGTCGTGCCGTGCTGTAAGGGCAGCATGTCGAGAGGGCACAGGAACTGCGGAGGAGTGTAGTGTGTGTAAAACAGATGAGGGGGGAGTGTGCAGGTAGGGTCGAATGGGGGCAGGAGGTGGGGCAGAGGTGACATGTAGGATTGGATCGGAGAGCAGTTCGAGTGGTATGGGCAGTAAATGCTTGAGTGGCGCGTGTAAGTGGTATGAGAAGGGAGCTGTCGGATTCAGGGTCAAAGCTGCATCTGGTAGGTAGCAGTGGGCACGTTTGTGTGGCAAGGCTTTGTGTTAGACACGGCAAGGTATGTCGACCATCTACCTCTCACCAAGGACGGTTTGATATGCCCCAAGAAGGATCTTATCGATCGTGATGTGCTTGGACGGTAGGAGGGTATATGGGGTAGGAGGGGTGGATGGTGCTGCCTCTGCTGGTAGGTGTTATCATAACGTGGCGAGCATGTGGCATTGTCATGCCCTATGCGAGGCGGAGACAGGGAAGTGTATGGGAGGGTGAGGATGAAGGGGGAGACGGGGGCTAGAGTGATGGCAATGCCTGCTCTTAGGCTCTATGTGGACGGCGCTGATGGGGAGGCAACCATGGGCAAGCGCTGCTATTTGGCGACGTATTTGAGGTACCATGCGAGTGACTATGAAGATGCCCAGGCTCGACAGCTATGTGGGCTGGGCGGTTGTGCTGGCTTTACAAGGGATGGCATAGGGAAGGTAGGGAGGAGGAGGGGGGCATGCAGGTAGGTAGTGGTGTATAGTTACCGACGTTGAAGGCTACGGGGAGCGAGGCAGCTGATAAGGCAGTGTCGATGTCACAGCAGGGAGCGGTAGTGAAGCCACTTCTAAGCCAGTCATTGGAGTGCAGGAGGGAGGTCAGGTTAATATGACGGGGGTATGCAATGAGTTCAGCGAGCTGGAGAAGACCGTAATGGAGGGATCCCCGGCTGATTTTGCGTATAACCCGGAGTACGCTTGCACAGTGCGGTAGGAGGGATTGGTGGGTGATGACTGATTGGCATGCAGGCTTCATTCAGATGTCTAACGATGCTCCAATGCATGTCATTTAAGGTGGAGGGGTATCCTGAGGATCAATGTGACCTTCACACTCATCGCCCTAATGTGTCTGCGGGCTGCGAGACTCTCACTTGCCGTTTCAGCAGCACCTTAGCGAGCAAGGTAGTAGTTTCGGGAGCTGCGCTCGGGGGCTGAAGGTGGTTGGGTGTAGGCAATAAGGGCAGAGATACGACCGGGGGAGTATGCCAAAAACGCTATATGTGTGTCGAGGGGAGTTGATTCGGTGGTGGCTATGTCAACGGACTCGGGAGTTCACGATGGCCTGCCGGGATTCTATACCGTAAATGCTATGGCAAGGAAGTGAGCTGGAATATTTGAGATGAGTTGTCTAAGGGTCCCTTGGGTGGCAGGTTCCGCTGGAGTGATGTTATGAATAGGAAGCGCCTTATACTTACACCGCATCTTGAGGGGTGCCAATCACTGTGTCGTGGGCGTAAGGGATGCAAGACAGGCACGTGGCAGGTAGGCGGTCTCATTGGTCAGTTGGCTGCTACTGAGGAGCCAATGTTGCTTAGTCCTGTCGAGCGTTGAAGGAAGTGTGCCAAGGAGGGCAGTTGAAGGATATCGAAATGAATAGGACATGCGAGTGAGTGGTGCAGATGATAGTGTTATCATGCGTCATTTCCCTTTCTTATCAGAGCATGTACTGGTATAGTAGTGAGTGAGGACAGGGCGCCTGAAGACTATCCAAGCAACATAGGAGTTTGCAAACTATGTAGGACCACACCGCCGTCTGGATTGGTGGTATCATTTTCCTTTATCTCAGCTTCTAGTATCTCCCACGCTATGTTCAGCTGTGGCGCTGGTAAAGATGGTCGGGCAGCTGGATGCTACTCCTTTGAAAAAGGCCGTAACAACTTCCTTATTATGAGCTCCTATGGGTCACCCTTTATTGAAGAAGGTTAGTCGGAGGCTCTAGGCCAGGTGATAGAGGACATCTCAGATGCTTCCATGAGAGCCAATACAAGTCTGATAGTGTTTGAAGGGGAGAAGGGGGGATATGGGAAGATACTGGACCTCGACACCTGCCAGTATTACTGCGATAAGGATCCACTGTGCACGTAAGGGCAGGGGCTTACACAGCGGTGTTATGTATGAAGTGGATAGGTATGGTCACTTTGCTCCTCGAGGGATAGGGTTCGGGGACTGTTTTTTGACCCACAGTACTGACTTGGATGAATCAGATGACACCACTATAGAGGACAGGCCAGTGCTGAAGCCAAAGGGATGGAAGATTAGGTAGGTCGCTAAGCTTGGAGGCTTTTACTGTTGTATTTGCTGATATGGTTTAGGAAGTGCGATGGAGTGTGTGTGGTGTTCAAGAAGGTTATACCACAAGATGAGGTCAGCTGCTGCTGCTGCTGCTGTTGTGGTATGGTTCATTCGTCTATTGTAGGGCAAGGTCATAGCGGATAGGATAGGGGACGTTATAGACATGGAGGACCCGGAGGTGCAGCCTGATGTGGGCAGAATAAAGCAGGAAGAAGATGATGATGCATGACACAAGTGTGCTGCCGGTGCAGCAGAAGCAACATGAGTACTTGTTGTTAACGCAGTGCTTGTGTGTTGAGTGTTGAGGGGGTGAGTCGGTGTTGGTTTGATGAGCTCCTCGAAACAGTTCGTTAAAAACGATCGGATTTTTTCTATAAAATACCTTCCAAAATGCTGACGACCTTCAGCAGTGAATCCTCGCCACAACAACAAGCATCATCTTCGGATTGCTATAGTATGTATGATAATAGCAGTTGCAGTGCCAACCTGGAAGGCAATGAGGGCCTAGCCTTCAAGAGGGCTCGTTTGGGTCCGGGCCCAGAGACTAATAACACCACCACAAACACTCTTCCACTGCTACCGGGGTGCTTGGCTCTACGCGGCTCCCCACCGAAGGCGATGTCGGACGGGTCCAAGCCGAATAAGAAGCCCTTGTCTCAGTGGTAAGGAAGGATGGGTATCTTACTGTTTCGGTGCATCAACCTTGGATGCGCCAAGATACGCTGTGGTATCTTAGCGCACCGTGAAGATTCCATGCATTGTTGATTACCTAGGTATTTACAGTGTATTGATGAGGATATCTTAGCGGTCAAGAGGCTAGTTGAACGACGCCGCATGCCCTTTAGAGGGCTGGCTGTCGCACAGCAGTACACCAATGGCGATCCTAACAGCACCAACGCTATAAGTGATCTTCCAACAGGTAGCAGCTGCAGCAGTTCCCTTGGGGCCACGTTGTGTAATTCAGTTGATTGTTCCGAGGCTCTATCCTCTTCTGCGTCGTCCTCCACTTCTCTTCCTCTTGTCAGCGGTGATTGTAATGTCTATTACTGTTGCCTTCTTTAACATGCTTGTTTAGATACTGATGTTTCTACACCACTGGAGACTCTACAGTTGTTCAGCACACCAGGGGTACTGCAACAACCGCTTCGCCTTGCCCTGCTGAAGTGTTGTTCTTTCAGTGTAATGGTTTGGTTGGTGGCAGCTATCCTAGACGCTCCCAGTCTCCCGGAGAGTGCAAGCATGGTCGTTGGAGTTGTAAGAGTCCCGCTTTCCTCATGTAACTGCTTTACGATCTTTTGCTCAGCGGAAGAGCACCTTGTCTTTCTTGAGGGTTTGCGGGACCATGGACGTGACTGGACCACAGTAGGCTATGGGCTGGGAGTGTGATGGGCGATAGTCGCTATTTCAGATCACCAACTTGATCCCAACGAGGACGAATAAGCAAGTGAGGTCTCATGCGCAGAAGTACTTCCAGGACTTGGACCGTCGTCTGCAGGATCATCAAGTGAGTTCATAAGGAGCTCGGGAGGAGCCACGATAGCTTTTACTTTTCAGGGAACTGCTACTGCTGCGGCTCAACCGAAGGCTGAAACCGACTACTCCCCCCCAGAGGACGGTAGGGTCGATGGTATTGATGTGTGAGGGTTATGGTGCATGACAGATTGCTCGGAGCAAGCTAAAGCGCAGCAGGCCATGCAGGAGCTTCTACAGTCTATCACAGCAGCCCAAGGCTCAGGTGAGTTCGGCAACTAACGCCTGTCCTGCACTTTGCCTTTGATAGGTTCGGAGAATGTCGACCCTAATCTGCGCTATGAGACTCGGCCAGGCCCGGCAGTGGTATCGAGGTTAGAAAACAAGGATGCTGTGGAATCGGTAGGGTTAACGCTGATGCGGTAACTGTATCGAATGCTGTTGCTGACAGGTGCCAGCCAGGGCGGGTGAATCGCTGAAGGCTATGATGGGTCCGGCGTCCGGTGTCGAATCGGCCCAGGTATGTGGGAGTGTAGGAATGAACCTTACAATGTGATCTCTTGCTTTGTAGGTGTGCTCCAGCAACTTGGAGCTGGCAGCGTTGGCTGCTGTTGCGGCCAATCTAACATCTAGGCAAGGACTCCAGGATATGAACGCCAGAGTGGCTGCAGTAAGCATGTACCACCTCACAAGCCACGCCCCTTCTGTCAGGCTCCCTTCTCTCAAGGATTCGATCTAGCCGCTATTGCCGCAGCAGCGAGTGCAATGTAAGGTTGCTACAAGCTTGGGTTTCGATAGTTCTCACGCGAACCTATCAGATCGTCAGCTCCTCCAGTTGGCGCTCGGTCTTCTACTCCTTGCAACTCCCAGCAGACGCAGTCAGCTTTGAGCCTTCAAGCGGCTCGGAGCATTGGCCTCCTTACAGGTGGAGATGTGTTGGCTATGGACAGTCACCTCACTTTTGTTGGTACGTGCGTTGTCCTCAGTAGCTTGCTAAGGAGCGTTCTATTGTTTCAGATAATATGAGGAGCATTCTTCATCACTTTTTGAGCGCACTGCCACCAGTAAGTCCCCCTTCATTTTATCTGGTCTCACTCACACGGTTCCCCTGTCAGGCAAGTGCTGCGCATGAGGAGGTCCTCGCCTGCCTTAAGGATGTCGAGACGCACTTACATGAATGTCGAGCGTAAGCTGCTGCTGCTTGCGTACCATCTTTTGTCTAATGCGGTCGTTGTTAGGTGGGCTCCAATCATGACACAGAAGCTGCATTGCAAAGGACAAGAGCTGTACGAGAGAACCTCCATGCTGTTTGACAAATACATGGCCAGTAACACATCAGCCTCCCTCAAGGGGACCGGCCTTGATAACGTACCGCCCATTTCTTCGTCGACACCGTCCATAGAGTTACTCACCCTTAGACTCAATGTGCTGCTTCTGGACAGCAGCAGCCTTGCCATCAAACGGATCAGTTCTCTGGTTTAGCTGGGGAGATCGGCTTCCCCCTCCTTACGACGGGCATGTCGAGTAAGTTGTTAAGGTATGATGTTCCACAAAGACAACTGCTTCTCTCTTTAGATTGGCCTCAAACTCCAGTGGTCCCTGTTATGAGCGAATCTCCAGACTCGCTGTAGCTGCTAGGCTCCGATATCGGAGTGCTAGCGTCCTTTCAGTAATTGTTACATAGATAAAGACAGTGCATTCTTACTCCTTAGAATTGGGGCATCGAATTAGATTTAGGCATCGTCCTCGTTGCCATTGTCGTTGTTATCATTAAAGCTGCTAGCATAATATTTTCTCAAGTGCAGTTACTGGTGATGTAGTTGCCTTTTGCCCCCTTAATTGTATTTAAATAAGTCCGATCTATAGAGGATCCGCAACACAACACCGCCATCATCATCCTTCTAATTGCAACAAGTTTTATAGTATTTATCCCATCACAGTGCTGTTGTTCTTGTCGATGATGATGCTGCTGTTGTTGTTGCTATATTGATATTGTTGTTTTACTCTGTTACATGTTTCTTTACCTAATCGTACTACTAGTGTGTACTCTTTTTTGAGAAAGTATACTTTCGTGATAAACAGCAGCGAATCCACTCCTACTGTTTCACATTGTAACTTTTGTGTGTGAATTATCCTTCATATCCTATACTACTTATATTACACTCGAGCCTCTATATGCGGCTCAGTGATCGGCTCTACTATATTCCAATCGTCTATTTTCTTACAAGGCCATTCCCCTGACGAAGAGTACACCAAACTCGGAATGCAGCAGCATCCCTTTGAGGCAAAGAGAAGCACATGTGGCCTGTAGGGAGACAGTGTAGCCCAGCTCATCAATTTGAGGGATCTACTACTGCTACTGCTATCTGTATCGCTACGGACGGCAGCTCATGCTGCTGCCAGCATGGTTTGGCATCTCTTTATATTTGTTTCCTATATCCGTACCTGTTGTTGACTACTTTATCTTTTCGGTGTCAGTCCTGATCATCGATGTACGATGGTACTGTTACTACTTTTCGAATCTATTCAATCCGTCGTCGAGTGTCTATTCGTTATTGTATTCTCGTGGTAGTTTAGTCGTACATGATAGTATTGGTCTACCATTTGGTAGTAGTAGTTGTTCTTACAATCCTTGCAATGCATTTTTTGGACTAATTGATCGAACTCTCATCACCATTATCACCCCACTACTTTATGCCTCCATCCTAGTCTCATTTGTAGTCATTTCTCTGTGGCGGTGGAAGTGGGGATGACGCCATCATCACCGTATTAGTTTAGTAGTAGTAACAAGAAGCCCCATTTTTGACAACAGTGCGTGAGCTTTCCGCGTCTTGTGTTGTTAATGTCTTCCTGAAGTGGTGTCGAAGATGCGAACCAAACTCCTTGCTCTATCGGGTGCCTATCTTTCGACGGCGGCCTATGGATTGCAAGATTCCCATTTGAACTTCTGCGAAGACAGCGACGCCTCTCTATCGCAGATCGCCGCGGGAGGGCTATTAGATCCATCTAGTATGGCTTGCAAAGAGATGCTACAGTTTTGGTATCTCAGCAAGTGAGTGTCTGATACAGCAGAACCTTTGGCCGCAAGTTAGCACTCAGGAACACTAGCCTTGCTGAGTACCGACAAATGTATAGTGCATTAGGGGAAGGTCAGAGCCATAAACAGCAGATGCCCAATGTCAACTATCTTGTCTCTAGAGCCGCGGCTATTATACAAGCTCAGGTGGCGCTAAAAACGCTGTTACGACAGGACGATATCGATCTGATAGGCGCACATGCTGAGTGCTATAATAATGGAGAAACCACAGTGCATGACAGAGCAAATAAAGTTCGTTTTAGTCAGCGGACTGCGAAAAGTCAGAGTTCTGATGCATAACAGATGGTTACAAATGACTATGAGATCGCTTCACCATTGCGGGGTGTTCTCAGGCGACAGGTGTGGTATTCACACGATCTGCCACATCATTTCCAAGAGTACGCTACAAAACACGGACACTGGCTTAATAACAACAACATAGATACATGAAGACGTCCTCCAATTTCCTACTCGAGACAATCGCACTCACAGAGATGGAGTTGGAGACAATACGTGGGTTGTCACAGCAGTGGGATGAGGATAATATACCAGCCGATACGAGGTGGCAACCATGGCAACGAGCTCTCATATTGTGTGACAGCGATTACAGATACTACTCTCATGAGCATGATGGGCGCTACAGTGCATTGGAGTACCTCAGACGATACACGTTTGACTCGATGCAAGATATCGATAAGGGAATCCTACGGTAGCTCGGGCGAATTCCACATACCATCCACGTTCATCGTAAGATATGCTGTTCGACATGTATTCAAGCGAGGCGACACTATTGCTGATTTTGGCAGCGGTATTAGTCAGTGGGCTGAGTGGCTCAACAACACAGGGTCAGTGGAGATCTCAATCTGTGACTCAGTCTACAGAGTAGATACGTCACAGCTTTGGCGTACGATGGTGTGCCAGACGTGGACATCATCACTTCTGGCCAAGTCACGCGAGTTGATCTAGCAGCGGAGCACATCGACCTAGGGCTCACTTTCAACTGGGGACTTGTCCTCAATGTCCTTGACACTGTATGCTTCAAAACAGCTACGGCATTTAGTGTCAGTATCAGATCTCAACAGACCTCGCCGCCCGTATCATCAAGAATATAGCCAGTCACTGTGTAGCACGAGTTCCCATACTGCTCGTTGTTGCCGAAGGGTCCCGTTGTCAGAATGAGGGCGTGATACTCTCATGGGCCGGCGTGACTGAGTCTGCTGACGCTCCATCACCGATGGATTCAGCGTCCGTAGTCAGCAGTGTTGAGGGGAATTCCTCGGACTCTCTCAGGCAAGCCTGTCCTGATGGAAGCAGGGACTGGCATTCAGATACAACCCGACACTGACCGATAAGCTGAGAGGGAGAGCTCACTCCGACTACCTCAGACGCTGGCTTTATGTGTTTGATAAGGTCTGATCGAGGCATGGTCTGATCACATGCGCTTTCTGGACTGTGATTCTCTGTAGAGTTGTCACGTATAGTTGGGAGCATTACACTTGTCAGCTATTACTACATGTTACTGTCAATATTTCACCTACTACTATCATCAACACTACAGGTGAGCATGTAGCAAAGGAATGCGTCAGTGCTCGGTCTTCTTCAGACATCCTTATCTCTGAGCTTTCGGACATCCGATAGCAGCACCATTTCAACTACGGGTAGATATCGCACTACACAGTTAGATACCCTACGCCACTCTTTCTAGGAATAGAGACGTTACCTTGTCATAATGAGCTCTCAGCTGCAGACGTGGTGGAGGTACATCCAGATCCGATGACTCGGGTAAGCTCGTTTCTATAGAGCTATCCTGCAAGGTATTCATGCACCTAGATACCTTGCAACACGTCAGTCGCCCTTGAAAAGGATCGATTAAATCGTCCGTTCTGTTTTGGATTCGCAGCCAATTCGAGTACTTCGGCTCAGCTACCCTCACCTGTAAGTCCGCGCCTAGCTAGAATGGCTTGCAGTGCTCCGTTTGTAGTTCCTCGAAGTGGAACTGAAAGCTCCTTATGTTATCCGAGGTTTCGAACTTGATCGAGTATATGCACGTGAACCAGGTAGAGCCAGCTGAGGCCGCCTGGAGCTGTTCAACTGCTTCTGAATCGTAGATGCTCATAACGAGGGATCCACCAACAGCATTTCACAGCCTTTGCCAAAGTCCATCAAAATAAAGTACGTGTTTAGACTGAGGTTGTTTTCAATCCCTTCCTTCAGCGCTGCAATGGGCGTCCATGCGTTCCAATGGTACAGGGACATGCAGGCACGAGAACACTGTGAGTCCATTAAATCTGCCGAGATGGAAAACAATACACCGCTATTTCTTGTTCAGCCATAGCTTGGACTTCTCTAAATACCGAGCCAGAGACAGTCAGGGCCCCAAAGGCCACAGTCGATTTGGAGACAGATTTCAGGGGTCATCTATTGAGGTAAAGTCATCTCACGCTTTCTTATCGTTTATCGAGAGTGCGTTTTAGGGTTTGGCCACGTGCAGAGTTAGTAAAGGGATCCGACACACTGAAGACTGGATTTCAAATAAAAGTAAGGCTCACAGCTTTGCGGACCCTTTCACCCGATACTGTCTTGCTCAGCTGTACGGATGTCCAGTCAAAGATACGCGCACTATGCAGCTAAGGTTCAGGTCAAGTTTCGCCTCGATAAGGAATAAGTAGGAGAGCCTTTGCAGAAGAGGCCTCGGATCGAAGGTCTATACTGTCAGATTCAAAACGCTCGATATTTTTCGGAAGGAGCTCATCAGCCACGTTTGCCGGCTTCTCACATTGTCAACGGCCTCGTCCACAACTACATGCAGTCGGATACTATTCATTGGTAAGTTGAGAACTGATCCTCATTTGATGGTTGTTCCGCCAGACGTTGCCGAGAAGTCCGCGGCTGAGTTTGAGCACCACCGCAAGAATTTCAAGGAGAACACTCAACGTATCGACAGCTACGAGCCCTCCAAGGACCACATACCCAACGTGCGCTGCCTGACTATGTTGGCTTCCACTATTATCGTCTCAGGTTGTGGTCAATCTTCGAGTCCTTCCGCCAGTTACCCAGTGCGTCGACTGCCGTAATCGCTCCGTCTCCCTACATCACAATCTGACTTGTAGCCATCAGGTTCTGCCAGCGAGATTGTTTCTCAATTCCGGGAGGTACTCGAGACCGAAAAATCCACCGGCCATCGAGTGATGGCCAAGTTTGAGGTAACCGCGGCACAGCTGCGCGTACTTAGATGCTACTGTTGTAGGAATGGGTAACTGATGATTCACCATATTTCTGCTCTAAAGTGCAGTGTTTGGCTGGGCAGGTGAGCCGGCTTTCATACTAGCTCTGATCTTGCATCACTTTATCACCTCAGGATTGCGTCAATGGTGTCTGCATAGATAAAGTTGGCCTAGCACACGACAGATTGAAGTAAGATAGGACTAGGAAGGAATTACAAGTCATCGACTCTCTTTCAGCTTGCACCCAGTTTTCTCCGAATCCGGCAGTCGGCTCGAGTCTGGTGGGCTGGTCAACTGGGATAGGGAAAACCGAGTTCCCGAGCAGAAGAGCATTATAAGCAACTTCGGGGCCGATATACCGAAATATCGGTGAGAGTCAACACGCGTTTGCCAGTGCGACTTTATGACAGGTACGATGATACGCTCCTTCAGCTCAAGCCTCTACCACTCATAAAAGGAGCTGATCAACCTCCACAAGCCCACTTTGGTAAGCATTCTCATTGGACTACCGCAACAATTACAATCTGTTTCCAGTTGCCCCGCAGTCTGTTAAGAGCTCTACTAATGGAGTAAGCGAAAGTGCTTTGGTGAGGCGTGTTCAAGCATAGCTTGTTGATTAATGATCGATGTTTCAGGTGTTCCAATCGGACGCTGAGCCGGCAAGTTCTGAGAAGGCCTTCCATAGGCGCTACACATTTCCCTTGCTGATAGCGGGGAGTCTCGTCGCATTACTGATCATTGCGGTGTGCATACGTAAAGCACGAGGAATCAGCCTTGTATGACCTACTCTAGGACTTGTTGTCTAACAGCACCATGCTTTGAGTTTTCAGTCGGAAATTGCCGGATATAGTAATCAACGCCACTTGAATGGTCACCAATCATAGGATCCATTTTCAGTGTACCAGATTGTAAGAGTTCGAGTTGTGAAAAAGTATCTTGAGAGTGCTGCATGGGTACGTCCAACCAGCTGCGTCTAACACATGGTGGATGACGGCTAGATAATGAGTTAGGCTAGGAGCTAGATAGGACAAGAAATAGATCAAGGTACTCAACTATCTACACTTGGAACACAAAAGTGAGGGTTGTGGCTAATTATAGGTTATCATGCGTACATTATGTCAACTTCTTTCTGCAATAAACCACTGGTGACTCTGACGAGATATGGCTTCGACCAATTATAGTTTAGTCACTTTCCGAGTCAGAAAGAACTATGACATATTTATTAGTATCGCTGGGAACCATCTCGCCCCCGGGCGAGTAGAAGCTCGGCCGATTCACTCTCCTTCCACTTCTGGTCTGTCCGCCTCTCCGAGCTGGATGAAGGGCCTTCAGATGGCTCTCTAACAAGTTGAATGCAGAAGCTTACTATGCCATCAATTGCCTACTATGAGGGCTGGACTTTCTCCTGGATGGAGATGACTTGCGGTGGCTTGGCCGAGGCGGAGATGCAACAGCTTCATCCTCGGGCTCCTCTTTCACAACTACTTCCCCAGATGCGTAAGCTTTCCGTTGTGCAGCGGACATGTGCTGTACAGGCGGAGAGAGCGGGACTGACATGTCAAGTTGGAGACGGAATACACTCAGTTGAGCGTTACTCTCAGAAGGTACTGGACTGGGCGAGTAGTGCACAACTTTGTTCTTCCGAGATGTGCTAAATCTCACCTGTGACCGACGACGCCTCTTTGCTGGGGGTTGCGTTGTCCGCACCTGAAGATCCAGTAAGCATATCTATAGCTTTCCTGTTGGCTATGGTCTTACATCACGCCTTCGCTTAGACGGTGTGGCTGTTGGCGGTTGGGGCTGATCAGGCCCCCGCTTAGACTGCACTAACGAACGAAGCGATGTCGATATGAATGCTGTTATCTTGCTAAACATTGAAGGATATGATAGAGATCAATAAATGAGCTGATAAAATATGTCTGCGAGCAAAAGGCTTATGGTGGCAACATTGCTGGTCCAGCACGCCCTCCGTCACGGCGAAACGGTTTCAGGCGCTGAGAAACTCACAAGACTGCAAGAAAGTCGTCCAGTGCGAAACAGTTAAAGATTAGGTCACGTTATGTTATGCAACTGATAGGCGCATTCAATGCCGTATACAAGAGCAAACCGCCACAGCTAATAGATGTTATGAAACACCGGTCTGGGTCACTGTTGAAACAAGGAGTTCGCTACACCGCGGTTACTGTAACATGTTGTAATCAGGCTCGAACTTAACGGAATTCAATCGGTCGGTTAGCGCTGAATCTTCGGACACTTGATCAGGAACACCTTACGCGACATGACTCAAACGGGAGGAGCAACAGAGAATCACCTTCATAGAGTTGCTCCTGCCACCTTTCACCTCTCATGGAGACATCGACGCTATGCCGCCGCGTGGCGAAGCGATTGTCGCCAGGCATGGAGTTGGCAGGCGAAAGCGGCGCCTCCATGACTGGTTGCGATATGCTCATTGCGAGAACCCTACCATCTAAAAACGTGCAGATCTCCGCTGAGTCAGCGGAGCGGTGCTGACGAGGACACGACCATCAACTGACCGCCGATTGGTTGCCGTATTTCCGTTATCGTGGGCAAGTGCTTGTTGGGCGATGACCAGTGTGGCAAGCCAGGGCGGTAATGAGGGAGGTTGAGAATAGTAGCCGTGGAAGGATTTGACCGAAACAGCAACCGCAGATCATGGAAAGTATCTTTAAAACCTGATCACATCGAGCGACTCCCGAAAACCTTTGATGGAGCTCGCAACTACCTATCGCATCTCTTAGTCCGTATTCGTGTTTCGGTGGGTGAAGAGAGCTGTTGATTGCTTGCCCGCCTAACAACTACGCGTTGGCAGCGAAGCACTGGCAAGAGGCAAATGTCACCTAAATCCCTGAGCGGAACTGAGCTCGCTGGCGAGGCTGACTGAGTATTGGTGGCGCCATGCTGAGGGAAAGTAACATGTTGACCACTAAAGCCACTTGAGCCTCGGAGTTTTCATGCGATTCCCAGCCCTACCGAATGAGTGGCGACTACAGAATCAACCGAAGGCCGCCGTGCGAGCATGGGCCTCCACTGTGATGGCCCAAGGCGCTCCGATGCTATATGTGAGGTGGGCAGTGGCTGGTAACGCCATTCTGAGGGACCGACAGTTCACGGAAGTACTATAGGAGACGTACCACTCCACAGTGAGGGGGTTGAGGACCCCAAAAGGTAGGAATCTTCCGAGGAAAGGATGACGAATTGAGAATGGCCAAATACAGATCGATGAAGCATCGAGAAAATGAACATCTCCACACAGATGAGAGCCTCTTGCATTATCACTGCAAGAGATTGGGTAGATGTGTGCTTGAAGTCGATGAAGCCGATACGGAATTCTTCTATAACATCGAAATGCACCAGAACACCGAATAAGACAGACTGCCAATAGGTAACAAAGACCAACATCTTGATGCAGAGGAACTTCCCACCAGGGCTGAAGTTGGCCAAAGCATGGCGGATGACTAGGTAGAACTGCGCTAGATGGAAAACGGCAACCGAGGCGGACGCAGTGACACAGAATGCGATTGCCGGATACCTCGACAGGTAGCGTGTGCTTGAGGGAAGAAGATGCCTACATGTTGAAGCCTTCGAAGGTGAATACACCCTCTTCATAGTAGCCAAATGATGAGAGAGCCATCGCTAGAATTGCGGACGAAGGCTTGAACAAAACATACAGTAGCACCTATAGAAGGCATGCCACTCTTAACTGAGGTGGGGAGCCTACTCCTCGCTTGCATTTCAGGAACCACTGGAGGTCCTTCCCTGATTGTTTGAAAACCTAACACTGTTAGCGACAGGCCCGACTGATGTAGAGTGAGATGAAGAACTACTTCATGGAGTCTTGTCGGATCTCCACGTCCTTGATACGCAGGAGACCGTTCGCATACCAAAGTTACACAGAAAGCGAAGAACTGGTACCTGACAGGCACTTCCGATGGGAGATGGTCCGCTTTATGCTGCTCACAGAACGAAGGCCTCGTACGTGTCTCGCACAAGATCCAGATACATTGAGGCTTCGACGACCCCCAGTGATATCCACGACTGTATGGCGTAGATGGGGACGATCCAAAGCATACCCACAACCTGCCATAGGCGGCTTTGAAGCACTAACTCCCGAAACGAGCCAACCTTTCTCTGGACTGTCGGCCAATGGAAATTATCAAGATGCGTGGCGATCTGAGATATAGTTATGCTGCACGCCGCCAGCGCAAAAACCCCTGACGTTATCCAAAGAAGGTTGAATATTGGAAAAGAGGACGAAGGAGGTTCTCGTGGTTCGAAGATGCCCAGGAGCCAATCCATGATATAGTGGAACTGCTACTACTAAGCGCTGTCCAACTTGGAAAGGTGGCTGAGAGCCATTATGAGACTATTTCATCCGGAATCTAATTGACCAACACAACAGTCATTTGAAGGGCGCTAGTAGAACACATCAGAGTCACCGACTCTGCGTCGGACGTAAGTTTAAGGGTACAACTTAACTTTAAGATTATTCTGAGCGCTCTTCCGGATGGTGGAAGGTACTCTAGGAAGCAGACTTCAAACGATGTTGCGAAGTGATCGCACGCTTGAAGGGGAAAAGAGGAGGCGTTAAACGTATTTTAGCAGACGCTGTGGACTTCAGGAATTGACTTGATACGTATTATCTCCGTTGAATAAGTAAGCGGCAATTTGAGTAACTGCCGCGACAGCCGCATTTGTGTTGGCTTCTAAGGTCTGAGCACCCATCTTCTTTGGGGTCACGAGGACCTGAAGGAGCGCCACTCAACTATAGACGGGTTATAGACAACCGACCTGTGTAGCAAAACGGTCTTGTCCGAGAGCCTCCTGAATCTTGTCGAGATTAGAAGGTTGGATATCGGTGATGTAGGTGAGGTCGGGTCTAGCAGTGAGGACCTCTAGGAGAGCATCTTCATCTATAACCTAACAACATGAAGCACACTATACCCCATGAAGAGGCTACCACTGATCAAGGACAGGTAGTGCTGCAGGTTACAAAACTACACAGAAGAAAAGGGGTCAAACCGCAGACGGGCGAGTGATAGTGAGCTCATGCGCATGTCGGCATATGAAAGGATTCTCACCTCCTTCCTCGCAGTGTTTACTAGCATTCCACCCTGCTTCATGGAATACAGCTTCTCACGATCCACACAACCCTAAAATACGATGCATGGGGACAGAAGACGACACAATGGAGCATTGTCGATGTATAATAGTGATGAGTGATATCTATCTGAACGCCCAAGTACCCACCTTGGACTGGATGTTTGATGGCATATGAAGACTGACGACGTCGCAATTTTGGAATAGTTCATGGGGAGAACTCAGCATGGTACATTTGTTATCTTGAGAGCGGCCAGATCTCGAGTAGCCAAAGCAACTGAGAAGCTAAGACATACAGCAGGTATGGGTCGTTTGGTCGGCGCACGTCATGTGAAAGCCTCTAGCGATATCGCCCACGCTTGCTGCTATGCGACCGCATCCTACCAGGCCGATGCTTTTACCCCTGAAGAAGGACGTATGGCGGCAACATTGCGCAATAGTAACTTACTTTAGCTCAAAGCCAGACGAACCATCAAGGCGACGCCTGGCGTGATACAGGAGAAGCCCGAATACCAGCTCGGCAACCGCATTTGCATTTTGGCCAGGAGTGTTCATCACGCATACTCCTGGAAAGATACAAGTCCAAACCCGAAACGAGTCCTGCAAGCGTGATGCAACAACTTACCTTTTCGTGTTGCTGCCTCGAGATCGACGTTGTCGTAGCCGGCTCCCGCTCTTACTATTATCTTCAAGTCCTGGGAAAAAACCCGAGAATAGCGGTACTCGGGGCAGCCGATGGTCCTTACGGGAGCATTGACGAAGAAGTCTGCATCTGCTGTGTCAGACCTTATAATACATCCTGTTGCACCGGCCAAAGCCGCATACAGTTCTTCACGAGATTTATATCTGTCAAAAGAAGGCAAATGAAGGCCAACTAGTCATGTGTATCTTACCCTTCCACTTTACGCAGAGAGAGCCCTAGCTCATCACAGGCTTTTGCGACGGCGTTGACAGCTTCCTTCGCGAAGGGCTTCACCGTGGCCAGCACTACAACTGGTGGAGGGGTAAGAGGTGACACCAAAGGACACATGTGAATGTTTAGTACAGAATCGAAACTACCCGATAAGACATGGCCATGTGCCGATCTACCATCAGGTCTCTCTGCATTTCCACACTAATAAAATGTTTAACTGTTAATTGTAATTGGTAAGAGGCAGACATTTTCCTCGGTCACGCCAGGTGACACATGTCACGCCCTACGGGTCGCACGTACATTGTTATAGAAACCTCCAAGGCTCCACTTCGCCACAGAGTTTCCTCATCTCTACCTACCGTGCGACCTAAGATACGCGAGTTTCAGCGATGTCAGATGATTGCGGTGGTATTTAACATGCTGCTGCACGACTTATTTCTTTCGGAAAGGTTGAATGTAATGTGGTGGATCCGAAAACCCCAGAGGACAAGAGCGATCAACGCAGGCGTCGAGTAACCTTTGGGCAGACTCCAGCTAAAAATCCAGACATTAACACGCGAGAAGCAGACGGCGCAGTCTGCTATGGGATGCGGGAAACTAAACATAAAGTACATGTAGATGCGATAATAAGTTATGTTTAATGACCGCTCTGTGCGCGAGAACACTGCGCACAAAGAAGGCCAGACACACAACACAACTGCGGTCGAGGGCCTTCACTCGACGAGGGCCCAACACCTGAAATCATCCGATTGGCCCCCAAGTGCATAATCCCACTACGTAGAACTAATACGCCTGATAGCCGTAGCAGGTGGGACGCAAGTGCACCCGATTGTCCCAGATGTGATTAGAAACTCAATGGCAAGAAACTCAAAGTGAGCGGCGGCGGCGGTGATCATAGAATGGTACAGCATATCGGTGATAAAATATGTGAATTTACGTATGAATAGTTACAGCCAGGGCATCCAGTCATAGGGAGCGGCCGAGGCAATCTCAGTCTCGTTCCTTGCTCTCTCAATGAGCTCGGCTATGTGATGCCCATAAGCTCGAATATCACCACCCGGCTGGGCAATGAAGTCCAGCCTTTGTCCAACCAGGACAATGCGCCGTTCAACTTCGACAGATATCTCCGTACTCGACAGGGCTTGTGGGTTACTAAAATGAATACAAGTGTGACAGGCGGTCTCCATCTGTAGCGAAGTGCTCACCTTGAAAGTTGCGAGCGCAGCTCCAAGCGGACGGCATCAAGGAAGGGTTCCTTGTGTTCGGCCAAGCATTCAGCGAGAGCGATCATAACAGCTGGCATTGTTGCCGACCAGTTACGGTCCCCAAGAAGGTCGCATAGGCCCCTTGTGAGCCGGAAGGGTATAGGATGCAGACTGTGTCCTATCTCCCAACTCTTTACGGATGACAGCGGCGCAGAGCCTGAACGAACAATTCAACAACGGGGATGCTACTTGGGAAGGACATACCGGGAAGAGTCGTTGAGAGGATGAATTCATCTGGATGAACCGAGGTAGGATCGCTGCCGAGGATGAAGCTCATAACAGAGGTCAAGCCCAGTTGGCTGGCAAGCTCCTCCAGTAGCTTGGTTGCTGCAGCATGACTAGTTCCTGCCGCCAAGCCATATGCAGCTCGGCAACTTCTGAATACAGATTCCTTTATAGTGCTTGAGGGTATAACAGGTAGAGGAGATGATTGGCAGCCTCCAATGATGCAAGTGTAAGATCTAAAAAATAAGAGAACGACTATAAAATCAGAAATAATAATGGAGGACTACTTGCTATCAAACGAGGAGTTAGTAGCATCCCTCTCGACGCACTTAGCAATGAGTGTGTCTACGTCGGTGATTTCCATAATACTCTGTTGTATGGTAGTGTACCATCCAACTCCACAAGTAGACTCCTCCAACCAGCAGTTCTTCGAAGGCAATGGTATGAATTCTACACAGTGCATGCGAGCCAGGCACGGGCTGATTGTCGCGGGATCAGTCGACTTCTGTATGAAGCCGTTGATTGAACCAACGAGCTGTCCAGGTCCGCCGCTGAGGCGGGGCAGAGAAGTACCGTTGTTGACTGATCGAGCACTTCTAGCAACCCAGTAGTATCGACGACCATTGCTGCCTATAAGGGCTATCTGCCGAACCTTCGGAGCCAATGGACTTCTACCCGACCCCGCAGGAGTAACATACGACACCTCTCCAACCACTCCAGCGAGAGTGATGAAGTTTCGACTACCGACAAGAGCCATGCCCGGTCCAGAGAGAAGCGACCGGTTTTGACATAGAGTGAGCCAGGGGACTTCGAGATGCTCTCCCCATTGGGAGTTCTTCAACGCTTCGAAGGAAGCGATCGAAGGAGTGCAGCTCTGTTGATACTCCTGACACTTGCCGAGGATCTCACTGCAGAAGGCCTCCCGTTCCTCTACAACAGCCAAGTCTCGGCCCTCTGTTGATATCTCAGCAACTGAGGCCAAGCGAAGCAGCCCATCAACTGGTGGCATTGGCTCCTTCGGACGCCTTCTTATTGCCGATAGCATCTCAGCAGCTTCATCGGCTACAGCTTCTATCGGTCTAGGAGCCATACACTTCAGCAAATCCTCCGACAGGCTGATGCACCGAGGAGCCAAACACTTGATAACCTGCATAATCTCTGTGCATGCCGTGTGTGCCCTTATGCTCTGCTGGTCGTCCAAGTCGGCCTTCTGAGCGGAAAATGCCGCAAGGCGGTAATATACCTTCTGAGGGTGCTTCCCTGCTAGAGCAAGGAGGAGCATCTTGGCACATTCGTGGGCCTCAACATCAGTACCATCAACCATGATATCGAGCAATCTCGGTAGCCATCTCAGCCAGACAGCCAGAGGAACCTCCACTGCATAAGTCTTGAAAGCAGTCGAGACCGAGTCGTTGTTCTTCCTGCCCATCAGCTCGCGAAGTACTCTCGGTATAAAGTTATAGGCCAGGCTGGAGTCCAGTCCAACTGCCTGGAGAGCAGCCGTAACAGCTGCTGCTCGGGCCGATAGATCACCCTCGCGCAGCCATAGAAGGTTAGATAGGTTCTCCCAAGAAGAGGTGCATGTCGGATCTAGTGCCAGCGACGTTGCATAAAGCTGCTCCGCTGATGCGCCAGCACCGAGGCCGTGATGGATGTTACCCTCGAGGGACACGATCTGAGCGACTTGCTTTGTGGTAAGAGTGTCTATCCAGGATGCCGAATTAAGGGATGTCAGGGTCCGACGCTGCTGTTCCGCATTCCCCGAGGTAAGCGCAAGTTTTGTGCCCTCGATGACACTCCAGACTCGTTCGTCAAGGCAACCTTGATAGTTTCCAGACCGCCTCTCAACGGCATATCCCTCCAGGAAGTGGTGAGACACCAGTGGGAGGCCGAGGCGTCTGGCAGCCATCGACATACGAATCTGAAAGAGCAATGACGGAAGTAAGCTCGCTGAAGTTGACGTACATTCGACCAGGCTGAATCCTGAACGTAGGGTGAGTGGATAGGCTGCAGCCCTTGATTCCCGCGAACGGCCGCCACGTCACTTGGTAGGTTAGTCTCGGAAGGATCGACATCTCTAACAGTGAATGGGTTGAACAACAATTAACGCGACATGGTGGTAGTTCACCTGCAGAGCCGCTTGGCCAGATGGAAGGCGAACTGACGCCAAGTGAAGACCTCCCCCCAAACGCTCATCGGTTCGACACGAGCAGGGACACGGCTGCGCCAGATCTCAAGCTGTTCACTGAGGTCTGGCACCGCACATACCTTACTCGAGGGAACCTTGGCTTGGCCGGGGGCAGAGTTAAAGTGGGGCAGGCCCATGGCAACAACCTGATGATGATGATGATGCACTCGATGACACCTCGAGAGCGCTAAAAGCGGCTGAGCACCTGTCGGAGCTGGTCCAACATTTGGGAGGCCTCTTGTAGCTCGGTAAACTGCTGAAGCATTGGGATAACATCATGGCTCTGCCCCATACCGATATCAATCGGCATTGTCGGAGCCCGAATACCGCAGCTGCAGGCACTAAGGCTACCACCAACCTCTGAGATATAGGCATATGAATTTAAAAAGTATTATCGAACTTCATTACTCCCCATCCACATATTGAGCAGTTGATTCCAAACACGCTGATTTGTTTGTTCGACGTCTAAAAGCATCTCACTCTTCTTCTTCTGGCTATCCGGACCAGCGATATTGTCATACTGGCTGTGAGCAAAGTACGCCGATCGGAGCTTCATTTGAGGGTAGCTGGACCAATCATACTTGCTGACGCTATCTTGGATAGTCTTCCAGTCTTGTACACGAGAAGCCATCTCCAGCTCGAGTAAGGGTCGGTCGCCGAATATATAGGATTCCTCCCCTTTGCCGTTGACGCTCCACCAAGTAAGCTCCTTTGTACAGGACTCCCAAACGGACATTGCAGTCTTAACACTTTCATCATCTACCCGAGTTTGACCAGGGAAATGCTGTTGCTGATTGATCCAAGCTTCTATCAAGGACTGGGCGTCGACCCAACGGCCATGACGAGCAAGCGTGTCCGCCTGCAACACGCCATCTTCGACACCCATGGCACGCCGAGCCCAGATTTCCGTGTCAGCATCACCTGTACGGCGGCAAAGGTCCAGTATAGCCCACCAAGATTCCATCGCGGGAACATCGTCATTTCCTACAGCCATCTGCTGCAAGGCTTCGGATGCTAGGGACCAGCAGCGATGGTCACATGCACACTGTATGAGAACGAGTGGATCTATACCGTCGGACCCGTCGCAGCGATTTAGGCCAAGTAGGAGAGTCTGCGGAACGCTAGGGTTAAGCGCGCTTTGACGGCCAAGTAAGGTGATTTCTCCTAGTAAATGCTGGCATGCTCGGATGGTCCTGTGAGTGGCAAGTTGAGGGAATACTTCAGACCAGACCTCGGAGGCAACATCCACCGAAGAACTGTAGACCTCGTGCATCGTTATCAGCCTCTGCGATGGATCCGACACCTTCTCAATCGCTTCCTTCACTTCCGCCGGTAACATAGTGCAATCGCTGCCGCCAGCGGGTGTGAGCTCAAGCAGCTGTGTTGGTAGGAGCACAAGATCGAGGAGCACTGGTATGAAATATCGGTCGCTGACGCATTCCCAGTTGAGGCGTGCCAACGCCCACACCAATCTATCCTCAATTCGGGAATGAGCAGACTCAGGCATAAAGTTGTCGACTATGCACTGTATACATCGTTTCCGCACATCACAGTCCCAACTGGTGCATCCAACGAGGAGGCAGGAGATGGCCAACTCAGCGGAATCTATCTCAAGATCTCCAGGGCCGACCGTATGCCTCAAATACTCGCACAGTGGGCACACAACTTCCGTTATAATTATCCTATACAGCAGTGACCGCGATGCCACCGGCCACATGCCTCTGGCATTGGGCTCGCCATATCGACCAGATACAAGACCAACAGTAGCTGGGGTAGGCAGACCAGCTTGAGGGATGAAGTTGTACAGCCGTTCTGACGTTACTTGATCACAGGCGCGGAGAGTTTGCATACCGTCAACGGCCCTAGCAAGGCGCAATAGTGAATCCAAGCCGTCCTCGAGAACTGCTTCTTCTCTATGGGTTTCCCAAAGGCCGGTAAAGGCACCAGGACGAGTATCATGCAACCACTTCCCTAAGGCAGACAGACCGTCTGAATCAGACTCATCTGCTAGGACAAGGGGGTCATCAGTTAGGAAAGCCTCACCCATAATGCACCGCTTGAAGCTCTGAGCACAGAATACCAGTAGCGGTACAAGCACCAAAGGCTGAAGAACAGCTGGAACACCGTAGGTCTGCATAGTGGCGCTATGATTAGAAGATGACGGTAGTATATGATAATACTGCAACACATTAACAATGGAACCGCTTGAACCTTGCGTATCTTGGGCTAAAGTCACTAAGGGGCTTAGAACCTCCAAAACGAATACCAGCAATGCCTGGAATTCATGATGCTCTGGCGTCGGCAACTGTGATACTTTCTTATCTGGACTTGTAGTTGAGGTAGTAGTAGCGGTACGGAGTATTAAACCCTTGTGTGGGAGACCAAGAATAGCCAGACTGTAGAGTCGTACAGCCCGAGCGAGTGCATTGGGTAAAGCCTCGATCTGAGCTAACCAACCGCTACCAGCGTAAGAGTGAACCAGCTTAGAAGGATCTATTCCCATATCCAAGTCGTCAGGGCTGCTCCCTACCGCCAAGAGACCTCCGAGTTGAAGAGCCAATCGATCCTTAGCCTCTTGGAGCAAGAGCTGATGGATAGCCTTTGGGGTGATAACGGTGACCAACTCGAAGATACCAGCTTTGGTAGCCCTTTTCAGTCCACTACGGAAACACTCCAACCACGCGGCGGCGATGTCCGGCTCTACAGACGTGACGAGTGCCTCAAATGCTTTCATACCAGCTGTTGGTGTTACACAGAAGTTTTGAGAACCTTCCTTGGATCCTGGCACGACACTAGGGACATATGAACCAACACCCTTGCTCTTATGCTTAGTCAACACAGCTAGTGAGGATGCAATTCCATCTGTCAGGGTCATATAAAAGCCCACAATAACTTCACTGTCTATAGCTTGACCATCAAATACGCTGCTCTGGTGGCGATAGGAGACGGGACTACTTCTGGGATTGCCAGATCCTTTACACCGCTCAAGTATAGCCTCGGGGGACAGAGGGCACGGCATCCGTGGAACAATAACCCTCAGCAATGCTGCCAGCTCTGTTGATATAGACTTCTCAGTTGTTATAAGAGACAAGCTCAAACATTGATGACAAAACTCCACCAGTTTTGATGACTCCTTAGCCGCACCAGGGGCCATAACACGGATAAGTCTTATAGAAGTCGCCAGTATCCTGTTGTACCGATTGAGCTCCTCACGATAGTTGAGATCAGCCTTATTGGCCGCACCGGCATCAGCGGGGCTACCGTTAGAGGGGGTAGTAAAGGTCTTCATGATGACAGATTGAGCCGCAACACGAGACATAGGAGTATCCAGGGTTACTGCTACCGCCTTGGGGAATCGACTATTAATCTCGGCAAACTTCTGAATACAAGTGTTCGTCAGACTACCAGCACATGCTCCTAGATGAGTTGCCGTCCCTAGAAGATGAGGGGCAGACGACATTGGGGGCATCGCCGGATTACCACCTGGTTGTGTTGGGTTCTCACACACTGCCCCCAATGAGCAGTTGGGATATGCCGAAACAGATTCTGCCTTGAGCTGGGTGGTGACGATGTGATCAGGAGATGCTCTTGATACATTATACCTGCTCAAAGGGTCCTCAAATGCAGAAGTCGAGTAAGCCGTTGATATCGCCATGTGGAGGTAGAACTCAGCCAGAGATGCTAGTGCCGAATCGGAGTCCACACCTTTGGATTTATTCGGACTGACCAGGATTGAAAATAGGCAATCCGAAATATCGAGGGACAGTCGACGACAATTAAGTTCATGCTCACTGAGTTTCGTAGACTCAAACTCCATAGCAGCACCAAAGCGCCACATAGCATGCAGCCCTGGTTGAATCAATTCGGCGGCGAGGTCGGCGAACAGCTCCTTGCAACCTATGATAGTCTTCCACCCAAATATGCACCCTGCCGATTCTATATGACCATCAGATACCAAATCCAGTATACCCTTACGCCAGTCGGCGGGGGCATCACCGCTGGAAGAGGGCACTGAAGGGGTCGATGTCCTCGACAAGATCCTCAGAAACTGATCAAATGCCTGATTGATTAGTAGAGGAAGCTGGTCCTTGAGCATGCCTTCAGCTGGACTATCCGGCCTTAGCATGCGGGCCCGCATGATCTCCAAAATGTTTCTACAGGCATCTTGTGAATCAGACTGGGTTTGGCCAACCAGCTTAACAAGCGCCTCGAAGCTCCATCGAGAACCAGCAATAGCTTGAGAGTTACGTAGCATGTCCAGGCAGGAAGAAATGAGGCTTTCTCTCAGCAATTCCATTTCACTTCTCTTGGATTCAGGACATATTTTCAATAGGTGAAGGGACAGCTTCATGCTGCCCACCTTCAACGCTTCGGACTGGACACGGAACTTGCCCTCTGAGAAAAGCTTATCTGTGACCCCCTTCAAATCCATCACGTGAAGACATTCTTCGGTGATAAGTGGACAAAGAAAATCCAATACGACCAGCTTGAAGTTGACTTTGATGTTAGCAATGTCGAAACAGTCTAGCAATAAATGGAGTAAGGTAGCCGTCTCTTCTGATGACCATCTAGAAGGTGCACCCATCCACTCAGTGACAGAGGTAGTATTCCAGGCTTTGCTGTCCAAACACATCAAACTACAGAGCTGCAAGATAACATTCATTCTCATAGGGTCGTTCGACTGTACAATTGGTGAGCGTAGAAAGGACACGTAGCAGGCGGCAAGATGACTTGTGATAGTGGCATTGACCAAGGGCGAAGCCGAGGCTTTCCAGCTTATTGGTGCCGACCCTTTGCCACTGACCATACCAAATTTAGCCAATATACTGATGAGACAGAAGTTGTCACAGGGAACGTAGTTGTTGGCCAAGAAGTCATCGTCGGCCTCACACAAACCAGCGACCAGCTTCACCGCGGAGGTGACCACGTTAAGTTGTAAGGGAGTAAGCTTCTCAATGGTATTGCAGTCTTCAGGGATACCAGCGTCCTTCAAGGCCGATGCAACAGCAGCAGGAACGCATTGCTCCATGCTCTCCAGTAAAGAACACCACCTAGTCGGCGTAGAGTAGGCCTTGGACAACAAAGCCTCGACGTGCGACACAAGCGATGTCATGCTATTGGCCAGCATAGCCCTTTCACCGGCAACATCGTGAGACTTCTGTCTAGGACTTGGTGGCTGTGATTGGGTGGACAAGATGATTCTCATAATATACCGAGAAGCTGGAGCAGCCCAGTCGTTGAGGAGATCGAGCAGTACCTCACTGAAGGGATCGAAGAGCACGGACTCTTGATTGGTCATGAAGGGAAGGCCGCGGTCCAATAACCGTATCACCACTGGAGTTATCCTAGTTATAGCTGAGGTAACGTGAACCTCATCCTGGGGCTTAACCACAGCCGAGAAGGCTCGGATGAGTACAATACACTCGCACAAATCAGCTCGCGCCAAACCCGTTTGCCGAGCCATTGTCATACCGACACCCTGATTAACGGGATTCTCGTCAAGCGAGGACGGACCTCTGAATAACCAAGTTCCGCCGCCAGGTGCATTTGCATGTGAGTCACTTAGACTACCGATAGACGTCCGAGCTAATGCCCCACAAATGATATCTAATCTCCCGATCAGCGAATCACGGGCCCATGTAGCGACTTGGCTATCGGCGTCTTTAGGGCTTAAAAGAATAGCTAAGACTCGGCAGAACTGTTTTGTTGCAATTGCAGGGTCGACCCAAGGATTATCGGGATGAACTCTGAGCAAATCCAAAAGTGAGCGTAGGAGAGGATTAATGATGGATCTCGAAAGAGTCGCCGAGAATGAGATAGTCGATATATCAGATACCACTTGAAGGGCATAGAAAGCAGCATCGATAACAGCGGGCTTATAGTTAGAGGTAACAAGTAGCCTCCGAAGTAGCCACAAAGTGACCCACTCTCGCAAGCAACATCGATGGGGCCGAGGTTTGGTATCTGCCCCACTTGTGGTAGGCTGCAAATTAGGCTCCATTGAACACGAGCACAGGCCTGGCTGATTGACTAGGCCATGGAGCTCAGAGTTTACCAACAGCAGCTTTGATGCTCGAATGGCGAGGACCATAATCCGATTGTCCTCCAAGTTGAAGAACACAGGCGTTACTCGGGGGTTCCGGATGGAAGGCTTCCCCAGCAGGAGGCTATTAGCCGGCGGATTAGCATCATCTAACTCGTTCAGCATGTCCAGAAAGTCATGTGATAGCCACCGAGTCAATGCCTTGTTGAAGGGGGGCTTCTGGCATGAAAGGACTACACATAGCGCTTGCAGAGCTGACTGAATACCAGGTGTGGTCTCGGCAACGTTCTGGATGAAAATCCGCGAGAGCGGTACATTTTCCTCCAGTATTCCCGCTAGACTCCGCTTAACCTTAGCAGCGTATTTGGTTAGTGCAGCTTCCGCAAGAGGGGTCTCATTGCAGGGCCGAAGAATGGACGCGACCATGACCTCAACCAGATCCGATGATTCCCGTTCGACCAGATTTATACAAACATCAATTACAGCCTCAGAAATTCTGCGGGCATCGAGCCACTCCGGAGATCCACCCATGCCACGGATGGCATTATCGTTGAGCTCCAAAGCGGCCTTTGTGGCATTAACGATCATATCCTCAGAGACTGCCTCACCGTCAGCTTCAAGAATCGACAGAACAATCTTTCCAGAGAAGGACCTCCTCGAACAGGTTGTCCCACTTATCATACCATCGATGGCGAAGTCCATGACAATGGCACGAGTGCTGACGTCATGAGATGCCACTAACATCATGCATCGCCTAATAACTTCCGATATATTGTTAAAAGCTTGATGGTTGTCAGCTAGTCCAAGTAGACTAGATACCAACACCTTCGCTTGTGCCTCCCCATGCTCTATCCTAGCAGTAACTGCGGCATGCAAGCACTCCTCAGCTGCAACACCAATCTCCTCCGGAAGGGAGCATTCTTTACACACAACCACGCTCAATACTAGCCCTTCCATACAGCGTGACAGCAACCAAGCACTCAGGATTTTATTTTCATCGTAAATGCCCAACTGAGCCGCCATTGTCTGGCATAGTACCACCGCTGTCAACAGCTTACGCTTAGGGGGCGGCGGTGACTCCTCGAGAATTGTGGTGAACGGTGTACCATCACTACGCATCCATTTCTTAACTTGGATTGCGTGAGATCGGAGCAGATCAAGCGCAAGCTTCCAGGCTCCGTCCGGTGGTAGAGCAATCAGTGACGCACTGTTGCCGTGACCTGTCTTGATCGTGAAAGACAACTGCTGCAGTTCCTCTTCGCCACCGCCCACTTCAGCGTAGCTCTTCTGGGGGCGCATCTCGCAGGTGACGCCATCAGCATTGCTTAATACACTACAGCGTGTGCCAAGCTTCCCAAAAGCTTTGAACGCCCTTATTGCGATTGCCTGTGAGTGATGTTGAGCATGGACAATCTCCCCCGGTGGAGGTACAGTCAGCTTCATCAGCGCTGAAAGGACCGTATTAGGGGACACTTCCCCCAGGCCACGCCAAGCACTAGTTGACACATTCGACTCAGCTATCAGGGCCGGATGCAAGATATCATGGTGAAGATTAAGGCAATGGTCCAAGAAGGCTAGGGCCTGCACGGTGAGCTCAGGGCCATGCGGAAGCCTCGTAGAGTCGGTAATGTCCAACCTATTATAATCATGCTCCAGTGCCTTCGTCAAGATAGGTATGAGCTTGTTGAGCCTCGGAGCCATATGAGCCTTGAAGTCCACAGGTATTGAAAGGGATATCTCGAGAAGTGCAGATCGACACCACTCCGGCAAGGAGCTTCCAGGGACCGATGTGAGTTCAGTGACATAATCGATGATAGGATCGATAAGCTCCTGCATCTCCCGTATATCGAAAAGGTTGCCGCCCTTAGTAATAGCACGGAAGGCTGTTTTCACTATACCAACAACATTATTAGGTTCACCAGCCAAGGTAGACTGTGCTAGCTGTAGACACTCACAGACAATGTCTGATATCTGCGGTGCCATTGTCGGGCCTCCACTCGTCGAGAAATGGGCAACACACTTCACCACCCATTTATAGAGCCTCAGTAAAACGCTTCCACTATCGAATGTAAAGCACGTATTAGGCATGCTGTCACAGTTCTCTCGGAGACCATAGAACTCGACACACTTGATGTAGGAGTCATCGGGGCTATTACCTGCCTGGAAGGCAATCTCACATGGTTGAGGAGCCACATCCCCTCCAAGCAGCCGCCCAAACGGTTCGCGGTATGCCTCAAAACGGTCAAGCCGAGTCTGCTCAACAGTACGCTCTGCACCGGGGCGATCAGCAGGCTCCGTTTGGGTGTCGAGGAATCTATCTACAACTTGGTATCGGGGATTGAACCACTTCCGTGGTATACCAGAACTCATAGCTTCGGGATCTTTCTCGTTGAAGGCAAAGATATCCTCAATGCGATGTACCGATAATGCTACTAGTATTTCGGTGAATGCAGGACTGGTATAGGCTTGGGACATGAACTGCTGAGTTAGAACGAGAGCGATGTTATTAACGGATACCACTCTTAGCAGCCAACTGAAGCGATACGCGAATAAATCGGTAAAGGTGGTTTTATTGAGGTGCTGGAAGACCCCGCCAAACGCATCCAGCAAGGCCTGCTCTTCTGCATTGCTGCTCTGCACCATCATAGCAAACATACCCTCCGCAGTGAAGGCCTTCTGATCACCCATTTGAAGTAGAGTATCCGACTCTGGCTTTCTCTCATGCAGATTCATACTTGTCGCCAAGTGCTGTAGTGACGTTGCAGTTGCCACAAGATGACACATCTTCATACCGCCAACAAGATACCTATCTAACATTTCCAAAGACTGTCTTGAACGAGCCACTGATGTTGGACACTTATTAGCCATACACCAGAATATGGGCTTTGATAGGCTTATTAACGCCCTAGCCAGCTCCCGTAATTGGGCCACTCCAGTCACTATTGTTGCCAAAGGTATCACAGGCAATGCTTTATTCGATTGTTGGTCAGAAGAATGCCCTACATTTAAAGAGGCTGCTATCCCCTTATTATCAACAGCGCATGCAGCCCAGTCACACTGAGGTGCCAAAAGCCTCATAATTTCAGCGATCGTCATCCACGTGTTATTAACCTTTCCTCTAGCTCTCTCCGCCCAGCGTAAAACAATAGAAGGGATACGAGCCCGCTGTTCAAGGTCTTCTTCTTCATCCACTAGGTAGATGCCCTCACCCGCCAAGACAATAGCACCTATTATAGTGTCAATCTCACCGACAAGTCTCTCGAAATTAACCGTAACCGCAGAAAGTAGCTGCAACGGTATATCCGAGTAGGGCCCGCTCGAAGGCTTTGGCAAACCCTGGCCGTCCCCGCTTCTCGAGGGTGATGATGATGCTGCTGGAGACGTCTCAGAAGCCTGTACTGACTCCCGAGAGCTCCCCTGTTGCTGCTGTCCTGTCTTCGGCACCTCATTCGGCTTATTGATAGTTTGGTCCGCCAAGCTCAAGAGTAGACCAACGCAGGCAGTTCGGCTCGAGAAGGGCATAGTGCTGTCCAAAAGATAGCCGCAAAAGAGGCCAAAAGCTGCTATAGTTTGTGGAGTGGTGAGCCTCGAACGTAGTATAAGGATGACGTCGGACTGTATAGACAGGACCATAGCTCTGAGATAATCCCTCGTAGAGAGATCACTATCCATTGATCTATCAGAAACTCCTAGCATGACCTTCTCGTCGAGGATACTGTCTAGCTTACCAGCCAATGGACCAGCACATTGCTGACCCTCCAAAGTGACGAATCTCTTAAAGAGGCCCAAAAGGTTCCACCTATAGCTCAAAGCATCGGTTATTCCACGAGGATTCTCCGTCCTCGACAAGAGGAATGAAAAGCTATCAACCAATGCATTTGGGCAACCCGGAAACTCACATTTCGTCCAGGCCGGCACATTGCGAGAATTGGAGCCTCCACCTGCACAGTTGGCTGCTGCTGCTGCTTCATAGTTGCTCACTATAAACGAGATGGTCCTGTAATGTGCCAATGCCAACACATCGCTTGCTCCCTCTATGCACTCTACACTTGACCCGCTCAGCATCCTGGCCAGGTCCACCCTGCCCAGCCCTATAATTGCCGGTAAATGCTCAGCACACTTCTTTATTGTTTGTGACATCGATATCACGCCCTCATGATCTCCCCCCGATTGAGCTATATCAAATACGACTTCTACAAGGGGAACTGCCTGCGATATCATGTCCAGTGCGTCGAACACAATGCCGCCCGCGACCTCGTTCTGGGATAAACTCGGTAGAGTTCCCAAAAGTGTCAATATATGGCTCGATAATATCTTAATCTGTTCCATCGAAACAACTCTCTGCACACTGTGTACCCCTCCCTCGACCATCAATGCCGTCAGAATGCTCGTTTGTCCCTGTACAGCCATCGCCCCTACTCCCCGATATGAACCTGGATCCTTTGGGACAGGATAAGCTGAGACGCTGCTGCCACTATAGGTAGACCTAGTGATAGCATCAACCGACAAAACCATGGTCTCCAAAAATGTCTTAAACAAACCGGACATGCCGTCCCATACTTGCCGACCCGATACACGGTACAGCACTGACACACTGGCTTTTAGACTCGCCTTCCCGCTGGCCATTGGGGACACCAATTTTCCCTGATTAGAACGATCCACAAACTCCTTCAAAAGGGGAACCGTATGGCTATAGAAGGAGCTTCTCTGTTCCTCGCTAACTCCAGCTTGGTCATATATTTCACAGATCCCCATTACCGTCTCACACACTTGTTTCTCCAACCCCTCCAATGCACTCTTTTCACTTGTAACACCACCAGTCAACAGTGCAGTCTCACTCCGAGCTCGAGCACTATTAAGCTCCACCATAAGAGATCGCAGCTTACTAGTCTCTTGCGCAAGGGGATTCTTGTTGCCATGCTGCCACCCCGATGACGTCTGCGCACTATATGATGGTGATGGAGAAGATGATGATGACATATTAACGGCCTTGGGACCCTTTACTACTACTACCCCAAGGCCTTAACAACAACAACTAACAACAAAGGTAACAATACAATTAGACGTTAACAAAGACCGACCATAAAATAACAATACTGTATGTATACCAGAAACCCTCAAGGAATCATGCATGCTTCAACCTCAGATCCAATCACTTATATGTTGTTTGCCTTCTAAAATACCGACTTCGATAAATGGTTTTATTATTATGTTTATCGCTCATATAGACCTGACCCTTCTTAGCCCTAGCCCAGTAGAACACTTGCATCGGCACTGTCTTAACTCGCCAATCAGCCTTCATCAAATCACGTTTCGTTTCCTGATCAGACATTTCCTCTCCCTCCAGTCTACTAACCTTCGCTCACATTTCTTCCCAATCTCGTATAGTAAAGCTCCGCTGGCTGCCTCACCAGCCCACCAACACTCTTCACTATACCCTCGCCGCTAACCTCGGCTGTTACGCTACTCAGGAAACCCAACTCATCGGAGAACTCCGATCCAGTCGATCGTGGGCGATCAAAGTAACCACAAGTACCTGAAAGCCCTAAGGAGTAGCCCAGAGCGTGCGAAACGCAGGCTTCTTGAATTTAAGATAATGGCCTACAAGCTTATATTCCACGAGCAAACGGGCTCCAAAAGTCACCACAGACAGAATGGAGGCAAAAGCTTACATATCTCCTTAGCGTCTCTAATGCATAGTTCATGACTCCGAGGGTCGACGACAAACTGTATGCCAGAGCTGGAGGAATCAGAGATACTCTTTAGCACTCTCAAGTCGGATGAGACCGAGAACAGCGACCCTAAAGATCGAAACATTCAGCGCTACCAGAGATCGATGACAACTTCCGAGCCCCCCTCTCTCGACAACTACCAACTTCGGCCTGTCCACATACGGTGAATGGTCAAATAAATACTATCCGGAAGATCAAGGTAGGAATCTATAAGCCCAGAGCATTAATGGATGGCATAAAGGAAAGACATCGGCGAATCCTTCACATGCTCATTAAACACAGTTACCCATCCCAGCAACCATCTTGACAATAAGCCAGCAGACACCACACTGCAGAGTCTACATTACACCAAACCGACGACATGCAGATAAGATCCGGTCGGTAACTTTAATCTTGATAATAATTCCTACCGCCCAACGTTTCACCAACTACTTGCCTCCTTCTTCCCAGAGGGGGCAGTAGTGATCCCTATTACCCGTTTCCCCAAGCCTTCCTATCCATGTAATATTCGGTCCCATACCCCCTGTAGCCTCCATCCATTCACTCTCAGTATCCTCTACAGCCGCCTTCACCTCACTAGTATGCCGCCAAGGTAGCTCACATGCTACCATTCGCAACCCGTCAAGTAGCTCTCCTCGCAGATAAGGGTCCATCCTCCCCACCACCGTAGCCGTTTCCTTCAGTTTTCGGCAGTCTGTCGTGATAACTGTTGCCTTTGCCGTCTTGGCCGCTGCCAACATGTCCTCCGCGTCTGCCGTATCGAAGTCCACAAGTCCTGCCCCGACCCGATAGACAGCTTGCGTACTCTCAAAGTCTGCCCCGACGTCATCGCTGCTACAAACCAAGACAACGTCTCGATTATCCAATTCCAGCAGCTCTGCAGTGTGCTGCGCTCTTCTATCAAGCTGCTCTCCAGTGATAGAGCATTGCCTTCCCACATGATAGTAGCTCTTGGACGGGACATGAACGGGCCCGGTGGAAGATAGGTCACCACAGCCATCCACGGTGGCGGAGGATGATGGAGACCCCGCAATGAGCCTGTCAATGGGTAGCATGGCCGCTCCCAAACTCCGACAGAAGTCCGTCGATTCCTTGTTGACCGTATTGACTAGGACGGTCCGCGTCCTACTGTCGGCTGCCATTTGCCTGAACTACAGCATTCCCCCACACCCCTATGAGCATGCTATCACCGCGCAGTGTCCTGGTCTTCATATGGCAATGGTACGGCTGTGCATTGGCGGCTCCAGAGGGCTTGTCGGGCTGCCAAGGAAGCTTGATAGGAGCCTAAAGTACCGATGAAGATAGACTTAGACTGTCTGGGTACCAGGTGGAAGCCAAATACCAACTCTTGTATTCTTGATACCACGTAGGCCTGCGAGGAGCCTTTGAGGTAGTGAAGATGATGAACACCTTCGATAGGATCGAAGCAGCATATAGAAAAAGAAAAAGAGACAAAAACTATGCACCAAATATCAAGTGGAAAAATGCGAGAGAAATGTCGCCACCGGGGATCGAACAAGAAGCCTGACTTTCTTCCGGAGAAACATGCGGCGGCGGTGATTTATCTGTAATTGCTTCGGTGCGTTTCCAGGCGGTCCATGATGGCTCTTAAAGTGCCTGAAGCATATCAACATATGTCACAGCCTCATCGAACAGATATTCGGTTAGATCGGCAAGACGACCATCGATGATTATAATCACCTTCATCTATCTCCTCCATATCGTCTCCACCTCCAAACGAACCCCTCTTATGTAGCTGATACATCACTACAGCACCAATACCCATCATAGTGAAGAGCACCTGAGCAATAGCAGCATAGAAGCAGACCCATGTCGCCACAGTGTGCCTTCGAAAGAGCCGCGGCCCACCATCCTTGGTCTGAGCTTTGCGGTGGGGGCTTGTACGGCTCTTGGACAGACAAACTGGCTAAAACAACTCTGAAAGGGAATTGGCAAGGGAGATGCATCCTGCGAGGGTACTGCTTATTCTCTGTGATGAATCCAATAGCTGCATCGAATATCGCAACCGGGCTTCCTGACAGCCAACCTGCCACGACAAGTTGTCTTACTTATGGTCGAAAGCTGTGAAGGTGCACACTCTGACCTAGATGGTATCTTTCCATCAACACATCTCGGAGTGGCATTTAATTAACTTTTCTCGTACGCTCTCTTACCTGAGTGTTCCTCTGACTTTGCTGTCCGGCGGAATCGAGCTTGTGATTCGAGCAAGAAGTAATCGGTAAATGCCAGAGGCGTGCTGTTCTTCAACTCGATACGATAACCGATGGCCCTTTGGTAGTCGCCAGCTTCGAGCGCTGCGAGGTTTACTATGTATCTGCAATTCCTGCTATCTTGCTGCATATGAGTAGGCCTCACAGAGAGCTCTTGGGCTGAGGGCCAGCGATATCTGTATGGCTCACAAATGGCTTCAACACCTGTACTGGTAATAACGACCACGATTATAACAGCACCGTACCAATCCAATAATAGCCAAGCTGCCTCTGACAAAAACCCTGTATGAGAAGGCTGCAGTTGGTGTAGGCAAACGTGGCACTTTATAGAGGACCTCGCATATCTTCTTATTATGCCGGTGAACTCTGTGATGAGTTGCATACACCCAAACCTGCTGATCGGGCAGTGCAAACAAATTCGGCTAGTGCGCAAACCTCCCCATCACTCATCGAGACATAAGCTCTCCCCAAGCCATGGCTCTCGACAGTTATACCCGTGGCCTCTCTAGCCCATCCTCCGCAGGGGGCTCTCGATATAGAATCGATGGTAGACTGAACAGATCTTCCTCTCAAACACGTGGTCAGTCTTTACCGCAGAAAAGTGTCCGAATTCCTTCTTGGACAGCCACCAAGGTTGAGAGCCGTGTGTCCCTCCCTTAGCCAGATCAATGATGCCACCCTCTGTCCTAGTGACAAGTAAACGACCTGAAGTAAGAGCAGCACCGAGCGACACCCAACGGCGCTTATCACCCCTGAATGTGCCATCAGCACTGAAGACGGCCAAATACCCAGTTGAGTCACCGAAGACATAGTTGGACAAGAGCCTTCCATAGGGATAGCAGTTTCATTATTCACGAATGCTGACCTCTCATGTGCTGTGTACGACACCGCAGTTAGTCTAGGCCTCCTCGACATGTCGACGTTAAGCGTCTGGGCTGCCTGGGCATTGCTATTGCATTGCTGCTCAGTAAGGGTTGTATCCCCTTCTCCTTGAAGAGCTTTAGAGAGTGAATGGCTGAACTTCACTAACAAGCAGTGTGATGTACTTGCAAGATGCAGATGACTCTCCCGCACATTCGCATGCCACTTCCAATTTAGTGATATTCCTCGCATTGTCCACCAGTGCCCGAACAAAAACTTCGAAAACTGTCAAATGCTGACGCTCTCCATCCACCAGGCCAATAACCCTGAGGGCTAGCATAGCTTAACGTCGATCCCCTCCCCATCTAGCTCACTTCTGATCCTCGGAGCTGTACGCGATTATTGTAGCAACATCATGTGCACTCATTTCAAGAGAGATAGACGAGAGGACATCCCCGGACAAATGGTCCAATACCTTCACTTGGGGGGTAGACGAGCACGTGCATCATTCTTACTCTCAGCGTGCCATCAGAGTTTACTGTGACAAGGAGAGAGTCGGGCAAACCCTCCAGACCTTTGATGGACAAGAGTTTCGCATGGAGGACTTCCGTCTTTGAATCCATCAAGCGCACCTGAGATATGCCCCTATCAAGTATGCATAAGTTGAACTACCTACGTTGCGTAATGGAAGTTGAGGGTTTGTAACGAAAGTCTGCTCGACTTCGGTATCTGTCACGTCTACGACTTGGATATTTGCCTCAACACTTTCCCCGTTGTTGATGTATCTTAACATAACGATCTCCCAGTGATCCTCTCGGCTCGAGTGGGCACATGAAGTGTTTAGCTTCTGGTAGCGACTCTTCCATAACGACAGCCATCATCGGAGACAGCTCAGCGTGAGTTCGTACACCACTCATTGAAGCATCTAACGTAGGTTGACAGAAGCTGATTGCTTGAATTAGGAGTAGGCTACTTAGCATCTCCAACGATCGGGTGATTTCCCTCACCAATTCTATTTCGTTTCTAGCTCCTGGAGTAATAAACGCATTGATCAAGGAGAGAACAATAGCGAACTCCAGGTGGAGGCGAACAGGCATGCTACAATGGTCAATAACTTGATAAATACGTTAAGGCTGACATATAGTAGTGAACAGCGACACGACATGTAGACGATACGGGGCAAGGCATCTGTTCATGACATGGCTGTTTCATCACCAGAGTGACGACTGTTAATTAATTTCCTGATGGCCTAGTTGACGCCTCGCCTGGATGACCCGAGCGAAGTAATGGAGTTGCCACGCGAACCCAAACGGCGATGGAAGCTGTCTCGTCTTGCCCTAGCTCTGAGTTGCATTCGGAGCTCTTGAACCGCTGTGGGGGCTTCCGAGGCAGTATCACTATTGCTACTAGCCTCACAGGATGTTTCCTAATGATGGAAAAGATGTGTTAGGGTTGGCAACACTTAAACGGTGTTTACTTCGGATTCCTCCTCGCTTGAACCGTCGTCTGTCTCGCTTCCCGGATCAGGAGGATTTTCGGTAATCTGAATTCAGATGATCTCAATTTTAAGACAAGGAGCCAACAGACTAACTTCTTCGCTGAGTGCCAAGTCAAAACGAGCCTTCGCTTCGGTTTGTCGAAGGCGCCTACATTTGTAAGCATAATTATGACGTCTGGCGATTCACCTTTCATCAGCCTCCCTTGCACGTTGAGCTACATGCCTGGCACTCCTTGCAAGATCCACGATGTCGTCAGATCGCCCCCCTAACACGGCGCTAAGATCTTCCAGGCTCTAACAACTCACCTGCATACCGCTGATTGGAATGAGAAGGCTTACACTCACCTGACGGGTGTTTCACATGACACGGAAGACGACAGACTCACTTCGAAAAGAGGCTTGTGAGCGAGCAGCTTGCATCTTCCGGGTCAAGCTCAGCATTTTATCTTGAATGTCCGCTTGTGCCTTTAGTGAAATACAACATCAATACATTCTATTCTCTAGCAAGTTGCTATTAAAAACTCATTCGTGTGTTTCTTAGCAACACAGTCCGCAAGCTTACTTCTTCATAAAATGTCGGCCCGTTAGGATCGATGGCTGAAAACAAACTGAAGGTGCAAAATGTGTACTTTCTGCGTACCTGATTTACTCGCTCTAAGTAATAGGTTTTTCCAAGTCATCGCTTTGGACATAACGGAGAGCATCCCGGATGCATTTTTTCCGTTAGACGGGGATCGGGGTGGCAGCCGAGCATTCTTCCGGGCCAACCTTGGTGGATTATTGTACCTTGGAAGTATCGTGCTCGATGAAGGAAGGATATCTTGCTGAAGTACATTTGTCTGAGAATTCTGGTAGTTTCTGAGATATCGCTCTCTCCTGAAGCCGAGCAGCTGTCTCTTCGAATTCCTCAGACTCTCCCACGGTGGGAGTCCCACCGTCTGAGTCTCCGCTGGATTCCTCGTCTTGCTGATCCCTCCTCAGACATTCAAAGCGATCCACCTACGATTGAATGTACGAGAATAGGATAAAAACCCATGCTACTTCATGAGCAACATATTCTTCCTTGGCTTTGACGTCATCGACTGTAATTGCAAAGAGGCTTTTCAGACCTGTGTGGAAGTAGCTCAGTAGAGTGATATGCTTAGACGCACAGGAGAGTAGCAGTTTGCTTGCAGACTAGCCGCTATGTTGCCCGCAGATCAAGGTCTAGTCTAATCGAATGAAGCCCCTTCGCGTAGCTCTTCAGCATGTGTCACCCCAAAATGTTGCGCAGAACCTCTACTCAAACGTGTCACCCAAAAGAACTGACCTTCCGTTATCTTTTCTTCATTTCCTACAGTATTCGACCTCAGTAATCCACCAGCAGGACTACCCTGAATTCGAAAAAGTGGGGGAAGTTGTACTATCAAGCTTTACCAGATCTAAAGCCGTCCCCTTCGCGGAAGTCAACTTCTCCTGACATGATGCGGGTTGCGAATCTGGTATGCTCTACTCTCTGGACCTTCGGTTGCCTATCGCCCTCTATTCGCTGCATCATCTCCTCCGCCTAAGATAGCAACTTCAAGTGGACCATTGCCAGTACTACCTACAGATTGGGTCAGTCGTTTTGTGAAAAGTCTTGCGGCAGGAACATCTGAGGGCTATGTCAGCGAAACTAAGGGGCCAGGAGAGGCTCGTCACCTCTCGTTCCGGCGACTGCTCGTCGGTGTTGCTGCTCTGGGAAAGCCAGCCGTCCGGTCTGAATCTGAACTACGCCACGTCAAGGCCAATATTGTTAGCAAGCTGGCGTTATCGTGCAAGTTTACAAGCATTCTTTTGCCCATCTGAACGACCTGCTTCATCTCTCTAGCTTGTTGACTCTCTTTAGTACTCTGACCGAGATCCTCCACCTTCAGCAGAGGGTCGGCTATCAGCAAGGAAAGCGTTGAATCGCAACAAGGTAATTAGCTACGCTTTTGCCCGTCCACCTTTATCATGTTGGAGTTAGCTTCGGGTCCCATCCTCTCTCGTTCCTCTTGCGCTTTTTTCAACTGCTTTCTCTTTTGCTTCTCCAGTTCATGTGCTATCTGATACAGATCTGTGCACAAACGCCTCGATGATTAAGGTAACCTTTTCCATCAAGTGGCGGTGCTCGCGTGCTGCTTTCTCTTTACGCTCGAGTGCAGCTATAACGCTTTCTGTAAGCCACGGCCGAGCCGCGGTTCGTTCTCGGGTCAGCGGCAGCTCTGCACAAGCACGGTGAGCCATAGGGGGTGAGCATGGGGTTCTTATGCGTGCTAACCTGAGGTGTCGAGAGCCGAGTCCGTTCGATTAGGGTTCAGGTTGCATGTCATCGTTGGCCAGTGATTCATTCTCAAGTCTTCAAGGTCCTCTCGTGTCAACCGCAGTCTTGAATCCTCTACAACCTATAAAACTATGATAATCTTATTGACGTATACGAGTCACGAAAGCGACCATCGAATGCAAAAATGTCTTTTTTTCGAACGAGCATTATTGCACATGCCAGATGAAATGAATTACAGATCTATGCCTCTTCTTCAACTCATTGAAGCTTTTTCTCGTCTGTTCATTCTCTTCGTCGGTCTCAACGTGTTCAGAGTCCTCGGAGTCCGTTCTGTCTTTCATAGAGTTCAGCAACAACTAAGGGTTACCCTGAGCTAAGATTGCCTCGTCGACAACAGTGATAGGAAACGATAGTGAAGGTGCGCTTCTCAAGTGAGGAATTCACTTCAAGTATATATTATGGTGTAAACGAACATTCAACAAGAACCAGAAACTCCAAGTGTATAAAAAACGACCCTACCGGCTGTAGGCTACAGCGTGAGCGCAACAACTGTAGAATAGGAAACCTCGGACCTTCTAGACAAATGAGTGATATGATACAAGATGCCGGAAAATCTCTCCGGATAACCTGCCACCGACTAGAGGCTATCCAAAGACCGTCGTCTTGCAAAGGGTTAGAAAAAGGTCAGCGACACCATTTATGCAGAAATATTGCGACGATAGAGTCATCATCATCACACTTTCACCTTTGCGATTCCAACCTTGTTATTGTCCACATCATAATAAAAGTAGTTGCCGATGAAAGCAGTCACTCCAATGGAAGCGTGGTACTCAGTGAACTTCATACGTACGAAGCATCTACCCTCGGTAGTCTTGTACGTAAATTTCTCAGCCGGTACCTCAATCGCCACCTGTTCGCCCTTCGAGCCTTGTAGGAAGAATGTCACTGAAGGTAAGTAGGCAACGTCAGGGCAGGATACCGGAAAAGATCCATCTTCCTCCGTAATAGACACATTTTTCCTTCCGGCCACTTTTAAAGAGCTTATCACTTGATTCTTCCACTCAGTCTTCAAATACATACAACTAGCACCAGTATCGAGGTCGACAGGGGTAACCATTTTGATGCGGTACTTTGAGTCTTGCCCAATTCCTAGAGTAAGCAGTTGCACCGTTCCCTCGTCTGGGTCGATCATATCAACGTATTGTAATGGAGCGACGTACTTTTTCGAGTCCTTGCCACCAATAAGTACCTCACCAGAAGGATCTTGTCCATTGTTCAAGTATAGTGAGAAGCTCCTCGATGGCGTAACGTTCTTATCATACAACTGGTCAATAACGGATTTGAAAGGCTTGACTCTCTCAGTAGATCTTCCTAAACCAAGTGAGGCCCACAATTTACTAAGGTCTTTATTGAATCCAGCAACCAAACCAAAATCTAGGCTGAAGGAGCCGATACCGTCCATATTCACTGTGCCAGAGTGCGAGAATATCCGCACTTTGGAACCGTCGTCAAATGTTGATACCCAAGTTTTGCCTTTCTTACACGGCTCAGGGTTGCACTCATAGCAGCCGTAGAAGAAGTCCTCGCACTTTTTTGAATAAGACTCATACCAGTGTTTCCAAACAAAAAACAATAAAGGAGCCCCAGTATCAACTACAGCAAACATACTTTGCCCATCAGCTTCAAGTTCAACAATGGGTGCAGGAATCTTCCCAAGATTGTCTAGCTTGAAAGGTAGTCTGGCCAGATTGTCGACCCTGCAGAGTCCAACTAAGGCTACAAGATAGAGGATGAAGGCGAAACCGGGAATCATTTTCCGGGTCCGCTTGCGTGCGCGCACAGACAAGGCGGCGGAAACACAGCAATGTCATGACCAATTGCTCCATCGCATCACTCATGCGCCCTTAAGCCTACTGATCTTGGTGAAAAATTGGTGAAAAATCGTCATGTCATCTGGGATGGCCACGACCGACAAGGATACTTCGGGGACGGCAGGAACATCAGCATTGTCCTATTTCTCGAACCCGAAGACGATGCCAATGAAAATGGCATTTTCCATATTCCGTATAGCTGAGGGTTGGTGGAGGCTCGACCGTGGAGCGCCGCTCCGGTATCACGAATTCCTGTCGCCGCGAACCGAAAGGGGACTTTCGTTTTTTTCTACAGTATATCAATAGAATGATAGGCTTCATCAAGCGGGACTCTGGGTGTAGTCTGTAGGGGGCAAGCACTAAGATCACTGACACTTGACGTGGAGGGATCAATCAGGGGCTTCTCAGCTTACTTCACTGGCTGGAGCACCGGCATCGTCCAATAACCAAATCTCTAATAAAAAGGCTCTCATTCAGAGGATTATATCACTATTGGCCTGTGCCTTTTCAGAAACAGAGATCCTATACACAGCTTCGCACTAGAGAGTGCAGGAAGCAGAGGAAAATTCCTAGATCCGAGCTACACTCTTCAAACCAGGCATGCTTTCCAGCCAAGCTAAAAACGCATCATCAATATCATCCAAGCAATCAAATCATCCACTGGCGCACCTTCTCAGCGACAATGATAGCGGAGAACCTTCTCAGCGAGGCCATCTTCAGTACAATGTCGACCAGTAGTCCGAGCCTCTCGGAGGGTACGCCCGAGACTTTCGGCCCAGCAGTGACATGGGCGATACAGCGGCTGTATTACAGCCTCTGATCTACACTGTAGATTCTACAGTGCATTTAAGGTACTTCCGAAACCAAATCCATGCGGTAAATCTCACGCACGCTGACCACAGCCGCAGCATGAAAGATATTAGACCGGTACCCTTTAGTGCGGGTTTTTCAATATCCGTACAGTCTACATAGCATGGCGCTGTGAACCGAGCCACATAAGTAAGGGATATTCTGTGTACTCTCGTAGCTTCTCGTTTCTTTATTTGGATAACATATTAACTAGACATTAGACCATTGAAAGGTTCCTTTTAGTTAGGACGGCGAGAATCGCCGAAGGACTGTGCTCATTTTGAGCAACGACAAGTTGTTCAGAGAAAAACTCTTCAAGGTTATATGAGTGTCGACAGACCTCCCGATCAGAAGCCCACGGCGTGCTTCACCTTCAAGTGGCGGAGATGCCTGAAAGGATTAGCAACGTGTACTACTACTAAGATACACTCAAGCTTTGAGCACGACTTACACAGGCACCAGATAGGCATCGGGCTCAGTGGCTTTTTTCACAGCGTCGAGTTCTGACATCTTTTGAAGCCACCGAAAAAAGTCTTCCAGTTGAGGATACTTGTCAAGAGTCACGGCAAAGTCCGGACCTGAAAGCAAAGGACCAATGATGGAAGTGGAAATCCGGGGAAGAGTGAACTCGGCCAATCCCTCTACTTGTACCTCGGAGTTTTTGGAGCATTGTCAGCCTCGAGGCCACCGGATATACTGTTATATCCACCAGGGACAAATTGTCGCCAGTATAGAAAGGTCCTTTGCTCTGAATAAGAATATGGGTGGAACTCCGTTACATATGGATGCGAACGAGGGCGTCGTAATGAAGACCGAGAGAATAAACGAACACTGACGCACTTCATCGCTAAACTGCTCGAACTCTTCGACCATTTTCTCCACAGCCTCAGAATCAAACTTCATCAAAGCTTTCATGAAGGTACCCATAGATGCCCCATGTTTCTCGGCAGCTTCGCGGATCTTCGTCCTACAAAACATCAGAACACTGCACTACTCCATTATACGGAGAAGAACGACATTTACCTTCCAGCTTCATCTGTACGGGGAACTAGAGGAGGAGCACCGAGACCAGCGTTCTCGCCCAGCTTGTCAAGGTACTCTACGCAGTCAATAGATTCAGTGATCTACAAGACACCAGTACATCACTTAACAGCCAGCACTTACTATCTCCTCCTTTCCATCGGGCCACTGAGCAACGATCACCGGCACAACACCCTTAGGATTCTTCTCCAGAAGTAGGGGCTCGAGTTTGTACTCGGGAGCACCCTCCGGCAGGGACATCACCTCCTTATACTCGTATGGTATCTGAGGTCATCAGTAAGGCGCTGAGAGAACGAGTGCTCACTTTGAGGATTTCCAGAGCCAACCATACCCTATGGGAAAACGGGCATACTCTGCAAGAAAGAAATTGAATTTTGGGAAGTTGCTTTGACATTGTAGTGGCAGTCGCCATCGAGGAAATTAAGATCCTAGTTGGAGAGTGAAATGCTATATGAAGATGATGTAATGGTAATCCTTGTCGGATCTACAATAGAAACGTCAAGGAAATGCCTGGTGTACGTACGGTATCGTTGAGGTTTTTCCTCAAGGTTCAGAGAGGTTCTTTTTGGGCAGCATGAGGAGGTACAACAGAAAGGAGAGACAAGTTACCACCGAAGGACGCGCAATGCAGCTGCATGTTCGGTGGCGGTCACGTAGACAGATACTACCTCGGCGTCACGGTCGCAGAATAGAACGCGTCTCCTGCGTGGTTCTGCGAGCACATAACGTTGATATGATCCACCACTGGTTATTGGCAACTGTGTCTATTGATTCATGTGATGTTGGTGTGACGCTGATGGCGGCTATACGATTCCACTACGCCCAAGGCATCACCTCGCAGTGACTTTTGACAGTTCTTTGCTGTTTTAGTAGATGGGACTTGTCCGGCGAAGCTAACATCTCTGAGGCTCACAAAATGCGAGCCTGAGAGTGCTAACTTCCGTGTGCTTCGGCGTGCCTCTTCTTGGTAGAGTCTACTAACTCTGTGATATCTTGCATTTGAATCATTTGACAAACACAAGGCACCGAGCAGCAAACGGCCTATCGCGATAACAACGAAGAATGTATCCCATTTTGGGACTCGCGTAAGGCAGGGGGCTGGCTGATACGAGTAATGACGCCTAACTGTTCGACGACGGTTGTTTCGATGATGTTGTTGACAATGGACACTGTAACGGACCACTTAGGCTGTGTAGCCAACGGCTCCACGCATTCTGAGGTAACGGCGGTTCCTAAGGCAAATGACAATTCCATCTCGAGCACTGGATTGATTGCTTACATGGTGGTGAGATAGTCCTCGGATTCATCGGCCTTCTTGGCAGCGTCAAGCTCAGAGACATTCTTAAACCACTCGAAGAGGGGTCCAAGTTGGGGATACTTCTCCACCGATACTTCGAAGTCTGGGCCTAAGGGACTATTTCGCACTTAGTAACCACTCTGTGTGGTCACCTCGTAACTGTCGTAGCAGACTCAACCTCGACACGGCTGGGTAAATGGCAATATCAACTATGGAGAGATCTTTCCCGGTGAAGAAGGGCCCTTTGACCTGCACTCATGGCATCTTGCTAAGCCCTGTGGGAAGTGTACCTCATCAGAGAACTTTTTTAGTTCCTCAACAAGTGGCCCAAGAGCGTCTTTGTCATTCGTCATGAACGGCTTGTAAAATGCTCCTATCGCGCTCCCGTACTTATCGGCGGTTTCAATCAAACGTTTCCTGAATGTAATGTCCACCAGATACATTCCGGTTAGCTTTACTTTTCAGCTTCATCATCACGTGGCAGCAGTGGGGCTGCCTTGAGTCCGTATTTCTCGGCCAGCTTGTCAAGATACTCAACGCAATAAAGCGATTCGGTGACCTGCAAAGATATTGCGCGTTTTGAAACTTTTGTGCGCACGCGTACAGTTTCCTCTTTTCCATCCGGAAATTTCACAATTAGAACTGGCACCAGGCCTTGCGGGTTGTGCTCAAGGAGCAGCGCGTCCTTCTTGTATTCAGTGGCTCCCTCTGGCAAGTGTATCACCTCGACTAAGTCGTAAGGTATCTAAGAAGGTTGATTGTTCACGTTGAGATGGTATAATCTTAGGCATACCTGTAACGCTTCCAATGCCAGCCTGGCTCTGTGCGCGAAGGGGCAGAATCTCAGAGTCAGGAACTGGATCTTGGGGAACTGAGACATTAGGGGGCAGAAGATTAACAAACGCTAAGAAGGAGACACAGGAATCAAAGCTTGCATTCGTACGAATGATAACCATTCGGTCCGAATATACTCAAGACACCCATCAGAACGCAACAACTAGGCAAGAAAACAACAAAGCCATGAAAACTTTTGAGCTTTTCACAGAGAGGAGTAGGAGGAGGAGGACTTAGCGGCTGCAGCTGCTGGGGCTAGACAATGTGGGCTGGCTCGCCTCGCATTACTGCCTTTCCCACCTGAGTTGGATGACTCCGGACTTGCATAAGAACAAGTAGCAAAGAGAATAGGAGAGTGAAAATTTCCAAATATTGTTTGAAGCTCACCTGCGATGATGCCTTCCCGGACGCATATCTATCGTAACTGCAGAGACTGAATGACGCCTACAGCTAATCTTCGCTTAGGCCCTACGCTTTAATATAGTAGTCGCGAGACATCACTGTTGTCTTCACTGCTTCAACGGCTGACATTTTCTCATACCACTCATACAGACCAGATAGCTGTGGCTGATCTCTTGGGCTGATGCTGAAGGTTGGACCTGCGGGGAAAGCTAAGCATGCAGGGAAAAGGCTGTAGAGAGCTACCCTTGTAGTAGGCAAGCAGGAATGCTCTCAATATCCACGGGTAAACGGCAATGTCGACTATGCACATTGTCTGGCCATTATAGAAGGGGCCCTTCATCTAGAAGCATTAAGCTATACCAATCTTGTGAAGCGAGAACTGATACTTCTGATAGGAACTCCTCGCTGCCTTGAACCAGGGTATCGAAAGCCCCTTTATCGCCTCGCATGAGAACAGCGTAGAAGGGTGATGCTATGTTTTCGTTGTAAAAAGAAGCCTTTTCGAGAATTCGATCCCTGAAGGAAGAACGAGCTTGCAGTTGCCTATGGCCATGTGAGCAACGGCCTTACCTCTCAAGCTTATCATCCCTGGGCACGAGTGGTGCTTGGGCCATTCCAAAGCGGGCTGCTAGGCCATCTATGTACTCCACGACCGACAACGAGTCTGTGACCTTTTAGGCGGTCACTGTGAACCGACCCTATCGAGAGCCCTTACAACTTCCTCGCTGCCAGCGGACCAATCAACCAGTAAGGTTGGAATAAGACCTTTCGGGTTCTTCTCCACCAAGAGAGGATGCTTCTCATACTGGTCGGTGCCCTCGGGTAGGCTAAGAGCTTCTATCAGCTCGAAAGGCATCTGCGGGCGAGATTTCCCAGAGGTTTAGGATTCCCTTTGCTATGCACCTTGAACCATTCAAGGACTATACGGGCCCGCTGGGCGAATGGGCAAAAGTCCGAGGTAAGGAAGCGAAGACGGGGAAATCCTAATAGTTCTGGTGAGCTCATGATGAAATGAAGAAGTATCTGAGCTTGGTTATCTTGGAAAGTGAAGAGCAAGCAACAATGCCGATGCAGGTAAATACATACATCGCGCCACTACAATATCTTACGACTCAATAAGCCTTGCTCCAACCCGGCATAATTGGGCTAAACTAAGTATCGAGTTTTGTGCATCGTACTGTTCCAGCGGGAAGCCGGCTGGTTGTTGGGTGAGCTGATTTGGTTCAAATGAGCACACTCAACGCTCCCCTTCGAGCACGGTAGCCCGCAGAGTAAAATACAGGGATACGAATGGGGATTTGCTGACTCCGAAATTCGGAGTCCGAATTATAATGATGTATTGGATCGTTATCAAGGTTCGCAGTTCGTGCGCGCGCGTGCACGGGCTGCATCAGCACAATGTGTACGCATGCGTTACCTATGGCATGGCATCTTACTTGCTCTGTTATCCCATAACTAGTAGCCTTTCTCGAAGGTTCGATCATATTGGCAGCATATTCTCTCAGGTACTCTATCAACGACGCTTGCACTAGGAACCACGGAGATGGAGGTGGTTTACGGCTGGGCTAGCGAGTCCGCCCTAACCACCACGCCTCAGTGGAGCGTGCGATTATGGAAATTTGGTGGAGCGTCGGATGAGGTCTTGCATAGATTTCTTACTATGCCCAGATTTATCCTTTCACATGGAGTTCGAGCCGCTCTTTCTTGCCCTTCGGGGAAGTATGCAGTCTCCTGGAATTTCCGTGCCCATAAAAGCGCCCCTACACTTGGCGAATGGGTGGGTATTCCGCGTCACCACACAAAAAGCCCACTTGCACTGGTATTTCTCGCTCAACTCGGATTGGAACGGACGGGCTTGACTAGTTCGGGCTCCCAGTTGTTCGCTGCTGAGCCGTGGTGGGTAATTCCTTTCTTACGGGGCATTGCTGACCAACGATTGGCCCTTCCAGCGCACCTGTTCCGCTCGCCGTGCTAGCAAAGGCGCTCGAAAACGCCGTATCGGGTCCTGAGCTTGGCGAACTTCGGTTCACCGTCCACTCGGCTCTCGTTCATTTTCTAACCACAGGTTGTTTGCCCGGTATAAGTGAATTGACCCCTGAGTGCGGTTGAGATGATGAGATTTCTCATGCTTCCGCTTCCTTTCTGTTGTCTCGTGCTCCTTTCCCCTGACATATTTCCACAGTTCTCCTCTAATGGTCTCAGCAGTCGTTGTATCTTTGCTGGTGGGATCCATCTTCGTGGAAGTTCTGCTCCTATTCCTAATTGTAAGCCTCGCACTATTGCATCTACGGCTCCATTGTTGGCGCATCAGTTCTTTTGGGTATACAAGACATTTCGGCGTCGTAGTATTCAAAGCTCAACGTCCGAGGAACCAGCAGTTACCGTTCGACCCACAATTTCAGGGAAGAGAATTGTACGTGGAATTGGTAAAGTTGTACCATTTTGTTGTTCACTTAGGATTTTGAAGACGCCTCCTCAGAAGGAGCCAGTCGTACAGTGTAAGCGCTCCTCCGTTGCAGAAAGATATATCACCAATTTGCTATTATTAGTTACCTTGACCATCAATCATGCACCATTTGTTTATTACATTATAAACGAGGTGATTCACTTAAAGAATTACCGTGCGGGCATGTATATCATGAACGATGTATCAACAAGTAACCCCCGCTTTGCACTATCTATCGCACTGTCGTTGCGGCTAAATTGAGACGATTTAGAAGTATTACAGTAATTATTCTCTCAGGTGGATCTGCCAAGCCCCATGCACGAGTTGTCCGTATTGTCGTTTTGATTGCAGCGTGCACAAGTTTGGCAGTACTGCAGAAAGAGCACACAACACAACACATTGTATGGAGACCTCTGCAGAGAGTCCTTATTATTATCGATGATGAGGCGGCGCTTGTACGCCACGTCGTTTTTCCTTATAACACTTCTTCTGTGAGCACCAGTATTAATTACGTAGGTTGTCTCAAGATTCAATGTCATTTAAGCTCTTTTCCCAGAGGAAGGAAGTGCATCACAAGTTTGGAGGTGCAGCAGCCATATTTGCTTAATTGTCATTCAATATTGTCGGATGCAAGAGTATCGCTCCTTAGAGCACTTAGAGACCAGATAGTCCGGTTTGACTGACTAGCGCACTTGTGTTGAGTAGTATGGGAATTCTCATCCTCCTTCTTTCTGCAAGGCTTTTACCCACCTAAGTATGGCCGTCTCAACTACCACTGCAGCTCTGATCGGTATATCAGGTGTGCTGGCAGAAATCTTTATCGTCCTTGTAGTTATTGTAAGTTCTTGCCCTTCAAATCTACACCCCTTAAGGCATCTGAAATTGAGCGAACTTCCCCCTAATTTAGCCCTGGCAGAACTTTGTGAAGTAATGTTCCGTTTCTGGTGACTAAAAAGTCGAATGCGTGGAATAAACTTAGAAAATGTTCATAATATAAGCCTTGTCTGAGGGGCCTTTTGGATGCGGATAGCAACCTGGATTTTATCTTGAACTTTCGGAATCGTGAAGTAGATTTAATAACGTTTTGATATTCAACGGAATTCTGGTCAATACAACGCTCAGTAGTCGTCGTCTGCTTGGGAAATAAGAAGCCTGAAGTGGTATAAATAAATTTATAGGAAGCCAGTTCCACTAACGTGTCCCTTGTTCAGAGGCTATGTCGAAAACGACAGGCGTGCGCTTCGTGTGAGGAAGTATGTTGTGATAAGCAGAATCATCGTATAGAGTTGGACAAATTCTTGGTGAGTTGTTTGGTGAGGTTTCAATTCACACGCTCTACCACCTGGAAGTCCTACAGGTTAGTGCTTGAAAAGTATTACCTCGCAAAAGCTTTATGGCGCGAGAAAATGATAAGGTGCGGATAGTGTCATATCGAAGCTCCCGCTGAGGGAATATGAATGCTGCACAAAGACTCGCTTCGACACTTGAGCTATGCTTAATTCTTTTTAATAAATCACTGTATGGCTGAATAATGTCGATGAAACCTGGCGCTTGAAATATCCACCTTTGCATTGCTGAAACAGCCTCTGATGAGCAAATACTACGTAGATGGAGTTCGTGAGTATCTGTATATCGACATTGCTCTCTCAGGCTGTCCACCGGTTCGATGATGCGTTATGTGCATCACATGAAAAGTAACCATCTCTCCCGTTGCCTGGCTGCCACGTGAGATCCTCCTCCCCTTGTGTAATCAGGTTTAGCCCCTCCTGCGCTATTTGTCTCGCTGATTTCGACGTGTCAAACAATGTCGCTGAGCTACCTTGCCAACATGTGTATCATACTCAATGCATTAAGCAGTAACCAATAAACTTCGAATCCAGGTTAGATCTTTGTCCTCCTCAGATGGTTCCAATTCTCAGAGGGCCCTTACCGCTGTCCAACCTGTCGTCACCTCATTCCCCTCGTTTAGTCTATCCGGTCATCGCACATTCACGAGCACTACAAGTATGGCACCATTTATTATCTCCGTCTCGTTGGAAGAGTTATTTGTCCGTAAAACCCGGTAGTTGTCTTTATATCCGTAAAACTCGCCTATCGTATTAACTTCGCACATTTAGCTTGCGTGGTCACCGCTGGTGACGCTACCGTTCATAAGGAAGCAGTGTTATGTGGCAATAGCCTGTATTTGCCTTTTTGTTGTACAAGCTCTTCAACTGGCCGTCTGCGACGATCTTTTATATCACTATCGCGCAAGAGTATGTGCTTACTAACCATCTACCTACGTTGAGAGACAGAGTCGGCAAGCCGATGTTAGTCTTATTTTATGGCACATTATCGGTAAAGTCCGTTTTCTTTTGAATACTGTTGCGTAGCTGTTGCCATGAATACACGCTATTTAACGGAACACTCTTCGTTATAAGCTTCCGGTGGCCAGAGTCACTATCGGACAGGGGTGAGAAGGGAATATGTCGATGAGAGCCTCTCATTGAGAGGAAACAATCACCAGACAGTTGCGTGCACGATAATAAGCAAATTTCATAGAACAACTGAGTGGCAGATTAGATCCCACTCGTACACGAGATGAAGTGATCGGGTACCTACTACACAAGTAGTAGTAGTACTAGTAGTAGTAGCAGTAGTAGTAGTAGTAAAAGGTGTACTGCAACGAGCACATGAAGCATGGTCCGAGATATTCTAAAGCGTGAAATAGTAAGTACGGCAATGATAGGTGGTATAGATTACTGATTGGTGTTTCTATTTATAAATATTAGTACAGAAATCCATATGTCATCTTCGAATATATGATGTATCGATCAGCTGGGCTGAGGGCGGCGCATAGACGAAGGAACCTGAGGACTACCAGTCGAGGGCCCGCCTCAAAGCCAGCCATATCAGTGGTACTCAGAGGAGAGATTTTAATTCATCAAAAAGTGTAGGACTTGAGAGTTCGCTAAGCGACAATGAACGGGTAAGCACGGAGTCGTGCAATAGGTCGTCTATTGTGTAATCTTCGTCTGATTCAGTCGCAGCCTCATTCAATGAGGCTCATTGGTGACATAATACTTGCACGCATGCGCTCGGAGTGGAGGCACCTTTGGGGGCCGTCGTTCCATGCTTCCCGGGATCCGTTTGCTGGAGTCATGTACCTTTGGCGGTGCCAGACACTGTGATACTCGTTACTAGTTCATCTTGTTACGTCTCTCCGGAGGCGATTACCAACGGTCCGTGATCCCTATGCGTGACGGTCACGCTTTGCTCTCAGTCTAACCTGTGTCACGGCCGGCAATGAACATGCGATTCGCTTGGAGCGCTGAAGTATTCTATCATCGATCTTGACCTTCTATCCGCGCTGGCTTAGTAAGCCTCGCCTCATAGCAAACAGCTCCTTGGCTCCCTGTCAATTCCATTCAGGCTTCCTGCCCTTTTTTCCTTTTAAATAAGGAGTTGTAATGTCCAAAGTTGTAATACTTACCGTAGTTATAACACTAATTGTTGTCGTTGAATGGCTACTCATATCTCTCTTTGTAATATACTGCTCTTTCTGTACCATAACCGTCCGTTCTTTTCAGTGGATCTTGTGTAAGCGCATGAAGTTTAAAACGGAGAGTGATAAGCTGGCGGACAGAATGCAACGCATTCGCGCGTTGTCCAACGAAACGGTGAGATACCACTGGGCTTTATGCAGTGCTTGGCGATCCCTCTGATCACATCTTCCTCATCGGGTATCGGAATTTATCTTATTCAGACCTTCGAGGCTGTGTCGTCCGATTTGTGTGAAAAAGGGGAAAGGAAGTAAGCATGGTACGGCTTCGTGTTGCTACATAAGGTCATGTTTCTCAGGATTCAATCAGATCTCTGCTCGATTTGTCTTCTTACGTTTGATGCCAAGACCACCATTCTCCAGCTCCAGTGTGGGCATATCTATCATGTGGAATGCATCGAAGGGTGGGAATGCTTCGCGTTCTCTCTCCGACTTACTTTGCTCTCTTACACCATTTGACTCTCAGATGGGCTAAGAATGCCTCGAAGTTCAGCTGTCCAACATGCCGATGTGCCTGCTTAGAGCAAGACGATCATCACAACCCTCGAGACTGCTGTGCCCCAATCGACCTACCTCCGGTCCACGCATCTTAGTTATGTAGGCACAGAGCAACCGATTAGCTACTGGATTTCGTTTCGTTAAGGTTTGTCATTCTCCAGCAGATCTCAATTGTAGGCTAGTGTAACATTGTTGAATAGTTTATGTCAAAAGCTATCTCAGATGGCGATTAGTACAGCCAGCTTGTGGCACGTCTCGGTCTCCCCCTATTTGTGAGCCAACGTAATGTTCTTAGAGTTCAGCTTAGTTACGATTTGGCCTTGTGGAGTTCTAACGTCTCTTATCATTAAGGAGATGTTCTCCCGATGCCTTTCGCATACCTGGACTCACTCACAAACAATTGTTTATAATGTTGTCATTTATAATAATAAACATCGTCTCATACTCTTCTTTGTGTAACCTGTTCTTGGGTTGTGTTGTAAGGGTATCATTATGTGTATTGGTCTACTCGTCCAGTATCTCCCTTTCCTTCACTACTTCGTCAATCTAAGACATATTCCACAATTTAAGAGACTGCACACGACCTCCAGCAAGGGCCTTCCCCGATCCTGACTACGCTTCTGTTGATGCATTGAAGTCAAAGGCTAGAGAACCCACGTGCGGTACAGGTGGCGGTAGCGGCCAAACCTTGGCTACATGTCACATTCCACAGTCACAAGACACTATAACTGCGCCCTGCACTGCTGTAGGACTGCGCGGGTTGCCTCCACTACCGTCCACAGCTATGGTGCCTCGAAGTGGCGGACCATCAATAGATAATCAAACATGTCTGCCATCTCTAGCAGACACTCGATGTGTCAATCCACTTGGTGACATTTGTCCGAATGAGTACTCGTCTGGTTGCCCCAGGGATGATATCGTAGCAGATGTTGTTGTTTCATACCCCTCCTTTGGGCAGAGTGACGGCACTGGACACTGGAAGGGATCCCTCGAGTGCTAACTCTGTTTCAGCCTTCGGCAATCGTTATCTCCGTCCTCAACAAAGTCAAGAGAGTTCGTAGCGGCTACATTTGCACTGTCATTTTCAGCCGCGAAATTTGTCATAAGCTATATGATCCGTATGGTTGACCGAGAACGCTGCATTTCGCACCGGCAACTGCCAGAAGCCCCGAGCTAGGAGTTCTTTATGATACTCAAGTTGAGTGATTCAAGCTTTTATTGATCAAGTTTGATAAGGAATCCTTATTCAGTATTGAGTTGCACATACACCCAAAACGTGGAAGCGCGCCTGGAAGCTCTGTTACTTATTAGTCAGGGCCCGTGAAGTGAGGGTATATGATTCCAGGTTGGCAAATAAGACAAGATACCAATTCATATTAGTTCCCAATTCGTAAATGTCTTAGTATGCAACTACAGTAGAAGGAGGTGGTAGGCTATTAGGCTGTTCGTGACCGTTTTGGAGACGGTCGCCTGCGCCCGTCACAGTCAAGCTCCCGAGGAGCTGCTCCTCGGTGCGCGGGGAAATACGATGAGAATGCCGTCATCGGTGCCAGCTGTCAGCTGTGTATCCGATCATCGGGCTGACCGTTTTTACGTTGGCCTCATCGTTTTTACTTTGGCCTCAACTCAATTTGGTACTCGGACCAAGTACCAAGTATCTTGGTTTCGTCTAGGTGTAACCAGGCTTCCTGCCTTTTACCCTTTTATCGTATATAAGGGGTTGTAATGTCCAAAGTTGTAATAATTACCGTGGCTGTTACACTCATTATAGTCGTAGAATGGCTGCTCATCTCCTTCCTTGTAATACACTAGTACCGTGTCGGTACTACCATCTTCATTATAGCCGCCCGTTCTTTTCAGTGGATCTTGAGTAAGCGTAGACAAACTTCGACGGAGGGCGATAAGCTGGCGGACAGAATGCAACGCATTCGCGCGTTGTCCAGCGAAACGGTGAGATACCACTGGGCTTTATGCAGTGCTTGACGATCCCTCTGATCACACTTACTCATCGAATATTGAGCCTTATCTTACTTCAGACCTTCGAGGCTGTGTCGTCCGATTTGTGTGAGAAAGGGGAAAGGAAGTAAGCATGGTACGGCTTCATGTTGCTACATAAGGTCATGTTTCTCAGGATTCAATCAGATCTCTGCTCGATTTGTCTGCTTACATTTGATGCCAAGACCACCATTCTCCAGCTCCAGTGTGGGCATATCTATCATGTGGAATGCATCGAAGGGTGGGAATGCTTCGCGTTCTCTCTCCGACTTACTTTGCTCTCTTACACCATTTGACTCTCAGATGGGCTAAGAATGCCTCGAAGTTCAGCTGTCCAACATGCCGATGTGCCTGCTTAGAGCAAGACGATCATCACAACCCTCGAGACTGCTGTGCCCCAATCGACCTACCTCCCGTCCACGCATCTTAGTTATGTAGACAGAGAGTAACCGATTAGCTACCGGATCTTATTTCCGTTACAGCTCAGGGCTCATATAATGCGACTATAATATTATTAAGTAGTTTATGTCAGAAGTCATCACGAATGACAGTTATCCAAGCCAACTTGTGGCACCTCTCGGTCTTCATCTATTTGTGAGCCAACGTAATGTTCTTAGAGTTCAGCTTAGTTACGATTTGGCCTTGTGGAGTTCTAACGTCTCTTATCATTAAGGAGATGTTCTCCCGATGCCTTTCGCATACCTGGACTCACTCACAAACAATTGTTTATAATGTTGTCATTTATAATAATAAACATAGTCTCATACCTTTGCTTTGTATAACCTGTTATTTGGTTGTGTTGTTATCTGAGGGTATCATTAAGTGTGTTGGTCTGCTTGTCGGGTATCTCCCTTTTCTTCAATACTTCGTCAATCTAAAACCTTCCTCCTTTTCAGAGCCTTTCAGTTATACATCAAATGCTGCCTCGTGATCCATACCCTGGAATACGTCATAATCTTCTTGAACAGCTATCACAACTTGGGCCAAGGGAGTATGGTCTTTGTGTTTCATATGAACCAACAAGTGGTTCAACCAGCAATGAGGGTGTCGGCCGCAGTGCCACTACTCAGCCACAACCTACTCTTGTTGGAAGCTTTGATCAACTTATAAACATATTCCACAATTTAAGAGGCTGCACACGACCCCCAGCAAAAGTCTTCCCCGATCCTGACTACACTTCTGTTGATGCATTGAAGTCGAAGTCGAGAGAGCCTATGTTTGGTACAGGTGGCCGTAGCGGCCAAACCTTAGCAACATGTCATCTACCACTCGAAGACACTGTCAATGGGCCCTGCACAACTATACGACCGAGCGGATTGCCTCCACTACCGTCCGCAGCTATGGTGCCTCCAAGTGGCGGACCATCAATAGATAATCAAACATGTCCGCCATACCTAGCAGACACTCGATCCCAATACGTGAATCCACTTGGGGACAGCTTTCCGAATGAGAACTCCTCTGTTTTCTCCAGGGATAGTATCGTAACAGATGTTGCTGTTGCACACCCCTCCTCTGGTCAGAGAGACGGTACCGGGCACTGGAATGGATCCTTCCAGTGGGATGCTTATGTTGATGAGATCAATAACAGAGGTGCAATCACGGCTGGTCAATGCTGCCTGACAACTGCCTTTCAGTCTTTGGCAACCGTGATTTCCGACCTCAGCAAAGAGAGGCCATCAATGCCGCTCTGAGTGGACGTGATGTCTTCGTTACCATGCCTACAGGGGGTGGTAAGAGCCTTGTATTCCAGCTGCCTGCTGTGTTTGACAATGAAACGGAAGGAAAGGTGCCCACGATTTTGGATCATATTGTCCTACACCCTCCTTTGAAGGTGACAATTGTTGTAATGCCGCTAGTGTCTCTTATAAGTGATCAAGAGGAGCAAATGAGGGAGCTGGGGATTAGTGTTACCACATTGAAAGGAGGAGGCCCACGAGACCAACAACAACACAGTATGGTTCGACTATCGCGTGCCCCATTCGTATAACCCTTAGACGACTCCCTTGCCCAAGAAGATTCATTCTCCTTGGTTGCAGCTGCTGAGGTGGACACCTCGAGCTTCCGCTCTTTGCATTCTGCAGCGCATTAGGTGTCGTTGGTATTCATAACTCCAGAAAAACTGGCTGAATCTACCAGAGTCGTCAACATGCTAAAACGATTGCGAGCTAATGGGAAACTTTCAAGGTGAACTGTGACTATCTCGGCAGGTGAAGACTTTTCGGACAGATTCGTTATCGATGAAGCTCACTGTGTATCACAGTGGGGCCACGACTTCCGATCGAGCTATCTGAAGCTTAAGAACTTAAAGGCGGTGTTTGACGACGTACGATAGCCTTGTGGTACGGAGGTGAACCAATTGTTGAAGGTCCCAATAACAGCCTTAACAGCTACAGCAACTGCTGGTATTGCCCAAGACGTTCAGACACAACTACGTATGGCACAGACAGTATTTATTAAGGGAGGAATCAACAGAGCTAACCTACAGTCAGGGCTCACCGCCCCAAATTGGCAATAGGAGTTTGGTTAGATACGAGGTTAGGAAGAAAAGTCGAAGTAGAGTTATCAATGATATACAACAAATAATAAAGAATATGGATGCAGCCGTTCAGGGGAAGGCCTCTGGTATCATCTACTGCGGTACATTATCATGTATGGCTCTAGCAGACTGGCAAGTGTATCAGGCACTAAGGCAGAGTGTGAGCACGTCGCAGATGGGCTACGGAAGCTCGGTATCAATGCCGCCTTCTATCATGCTTCGATGGATAACGATGAGAGGACGAACGTTCAGCGACGTTGGATGGGAGATAAGCTACAAGTGCTGCTCCTCGGTTCCACAGTGGCCCTGAAGTTATCTATCCCTGTCAGGTCATCGTGGCGACCATCGCTTTTGGAATGGGAATCAATAAGCCCGATGTCCGATTTGTGATCCACTTTGGCATGTCAAAGACGATGGAAGGGTGAAAGCGCCGCTATTACGGAACGTTACATGGTTCCCATTAGATATTACCAGGAGAGTGGTCGAGCTGGCCGGGACGGCTACCCAAGCTTGGTCGTACTGTTCTACGATTACCAGGACAAAGCAATACCCTCCCCTGCACCGCGGGCAGTTTTTGATGTGTTTGTGCAGGTTCGGCAAGATGTTATGATCTGGAGTAACGTAACATCGAATAATCCGGCAGCGAGAGAGCAGGCTGATAAGAAGATAGACAGTCTGCTCTCAATGGTGGAGTACTGCGAGAACCGATCTGTCTGTCGTCGGAAGCTCATCGCCAAGTGAACCACCGAGCCTGGTCTGTTTCAACTGCACCCTTCTGTAGGCACTTCAACGTTCTTGATGTCCCCACTTGTCGAGATGATGAGGGCCAGGAGCCATGCGACATCTGTTCGGCTGATAACAGTCAAGTATGGCAACTGACAGACCAAACTGCGGCCGCCAGACTTGTGATGGATGCCGTCAGTGCTGCACAAGGAGGAGGCAAGAAGCCCCTTGGATTGAACACTCTCAAGGATATCTGTATTGGATCCAAGAGTGAGACGGGGTGAAGTAAGAATGCACGCATGCGCATGATAGGTGACAGGTAAGAGTCTTTCGGCTTATCCCCATCTGTCCGCATTTTCTGGTTGCCTACGAGCTGCTAAGATATGCTCTGGGCAGCTCACAGGAGACTTGGCGTTAGCCTTCCTCCGCAGGATGGTAACTCAACGATGGCTTCATGAACAATGTGAACGAATGGAGCAAGGCAACACGGTTGGGTAGAAGGCGTTCTCATCAAAGTCTTGGACACTTTACTCAGGTATATCAGACCAGGACGGAACTCTAGTGGTCAGTTTATGGCCTATGTTCCACAGGCGAAGAGATCCTTGGAGCCCCAGGCCAGGAAGAGACGCCGACTAACCGATCATGTTGGGAATCCACCAGGCGGGCCGCCACCTGCTGATTGGTCCACTCCGAGTACCATAAATAGACAGATCAGCGTTGGGCTCGAAATGAAGCTGAAGGAGGCTCTGAGGGCTCTGCGGCAAACCCTAATGGAAGAGCACAACCTCGCCAAAGCCCACTCGGTATTCAACGAGAACACCATCATTGGATGCATTCAATTGCTGCCAAGGGATGTTCGAGAGTTGGAGGGTATCCCTGGGCTCGGAGCCCAGCGTATGAAGAAGTACGGTGATAGAATTGTAAGACAGGTTGCTGCTGTTCTGGCCGACCCTATGGCTCCCATATCAACCGGCAGCACATCTTCGGCTGCATCAGCAGAGTATCAATTTGATATGAGTGAAGAATATGCAATATTGAATAGTATGGATGAGGAAACTCTCATGGAGTTCGCTTTTGATGGAGGTTAATGATGATGCATGGTTCCTTTCTATACAATAAAGGATATTTTATTGTGTTGAGTCAATAATGTCACCAGTTTTATCATCGTTCGTCCGCTTACCACCGACTGATAGTGCCGTTTCCGTGGTATCTTTCTCACATCACCTTTCCGTGGTATCTTTCTCATATCACCTTTCCGTGGTATCTTTTCCGTATAAGGTTCCTTCTTCCCCTTCCTACTATATACGCAACAGTAAGGCTATAGAAACTAGACGTTTAATGATACCATAGTAAAACAGTTATCGCCTCTCCAGCGTAAGCTTCAGTAAATTAGACGGTTCATCAAGCAATAGGGAATCTTTCGACAACTTGCTCAATGAATCCATCATAGCCTTTGGCATCTTGGAATAATAGCTAAGCAGCGCTACGGCTACCATTTGAGAGTCGACACTCATCTTGATCAACGGTGGTGCCCCACCGTGCACCCCACAGTAGAGAGGGGTCAATAAAGCCTGGATGGGCACGAACTGCTCCTTTGCTTCCGCCGACCCCGCAGCGGTCAGTTGCCCAATCACCGACAGTACGTAGAGGAGCTCTGGGCCTCCAGGGTGATGGATGCTCAAATGCCAGGCTAATCGCGGCAATCTCCGTAACAGTGCTGATCGCATTCCCTCTGACACAACTCTTGAGCATATAGCGTTGAGTGGATACTCTCTGAGAGGTGACGGTGGCTCCTCTACTGCGGTCGAACACATAGCAGCCACTGTGGGAAGGATTTGCAGGAATAGGGGGCTCTCTGCTGCCACTGGATAGACCTTGGATTCGCCCACCGACGTAACCTTTGGCAGTTGTCCGACGGGTGCCCGTCGGTGCCCCTTCTTCATCACATCATTCGTTTGCTCTTCCTCCACGGCTGTATCATCTCCCTCCATAGATTCATCGTCACTGTCCTCGGCCAGTATCGCAAATGCCCCACCGCTCCTCTTAGCAGGGCGACCCTTCTTGGCAACCTTCTTAGATTGTTCTGATAACGGCACAGTGAATGCTTGGAATGAGTCCCATTTCATACCGCTCTCTTGATTATCAACCGAACTATTCTCCATATCATCCTCCTCTTCTACGTCCAACCCAGCCAGTCGCCATAGACCCTTTCGTACCAAAAGGGTGGCACGGGTGAGCTGACGTAGATGGCCAACCTTCCGACTTGGCTGCAGTGCCTTTGATGCGAGGGACATCCAAGGGCCAAGGGAAGTGACCTATCCACACCGCTGAGGACACCGATCACATCAATCTGCGACTTACTTCATACGTTTCCGAGCTACGCTTGGCCGCGGTAGAAGTTGTGATGCGCTCGGCTTGCTCAACCAAGAAGGATACTACCAGCTTTTGCTCCTTGGGCAACAGCTCTGGTTTGCCTACTAGCAGCAATCACCAAGGCATTACAACTTCGGTATTACTCTCGAGCAGCTGTCCCTTAGCATAGTTCAGCTCATCGATAAGCTCATATAGGTGTCTGTCAGATGACGTGGATGGCGGGCGCGCTGGGAAATCTTTGAGAACTGCCTCTACTAGTGAACCACAGTTAGAGATGGATAGCCACTCCAGAGCTATCGCCGCATTGGTGCTCTGAGGTAACAAAGATCCTTGTATGGAATATAATAGACTGTAGCGTGCGTTATAATACAGCTACGGCCCTTCTACGCATTGCTTCAACATCAATGTGCTCGGCAAGTGGTTTGATAATTAAACGAGTCCTCTCTATGAAGCTTCCAAAGATAGAACGGGTACTACCCAGAGCCAGAAGTCATCCAGTAGCATCGCCCCATGCCACTCCCTACTACCTCAGCAATAAGTAGGCGTCTCTTGGTCAACTCCGCCGGAGAGCGTGTGAGGCCGGCATTATTGATATCAAGCCACAGATTCAACAGCTGCTTTGACAGCTTCCCAGATGTATCATCCGATAGCTTAGTAGTCTTAGGATTGTGCTCCTCCACAGTGGCTCCGAAACATGCAGCCAGGGTGAATGGGCCACCACCAGCGCTGCTGCTGCTGACACCTGAACACAGTAGCAGATACCCACATAGGAACACCTCAAACTGGTCGATCCGCAGCCTTTACGAGCTGGTCCTACCGCCCTTCGAATAGCCGCACTACCGTCATTTCTTTGCCCCTTAGTACCATTGCAGCCATCAGCCGCTGCCCGTTGTAAAAGCAAAGCTACACATTCCAGGTTATGTACCGTCACTTTCTGGCTCGACAAGAAAGCCTGTCAAATAGACCGTAAAGACGATAAACCACCGACTACTACGTTGGCCAGTTTGGCAGCTTCTGCCGGAGGCATGATGGCGTTCTTTATGCCGATGTCACCTTGCGATAATATAGCTGCCAGAAATGAGGAAGTGTCGGCTCGAATCTGAAAACCGAAAGTGAAGCTTTCGATAGAAATAGATTTATTTCCCCCGATATTACCTCCGAGTCCACATGCGTTATACCAGCCCTAAGCTGGGCACAGAGAAGCCGGCCGAATGGCTGGATATCTTGATAAGGTAGTGCAGAGAATAGAACGGACAGGAACTCCGAACAAAGCCTTCGAACATCAATATCAGCATCACCTATTAGCAGAAAGCAGGCTATTCCGACGATATCATGTATTAGTAGCCTTACAGATGCATGGTGTAACAGTGTTGAGGACCTTAGCCGCTGCTTCCACCGCAGACGTCAGACGGTGCTCGTAGCTCTCTCCATCCTTATAGTCTAAACAGGGGGTTTACTGCAGGCCTGGAGATGCAATTTACTACCTTCCGCAAAACAAAAGTTCTTGAGGGCAATTAGAGCATCACGCCGTTTGAATACGTTGTAGTGTCTCACTTGGGATAGTATCGCCCTACAGAGTGCAATTGCAGCCACAATCGGCCAGCAGCAGCCTCCTCACTGTAGTTTTGCAGAGGCCCCAGATTTGTCCTCAAGAATACTCTGCCGCGCGAGGACGACCCGCTTGGCTCGGAATTGATCGACATTAGTCTGACATGCACAGCCTCCCCAGCGCTGGCGGCCGTCACCACTCCCACACTACCTGGTTCCGCGGCACAACTTTGCCTTTGCCAACTTTCAGCTTTTTCTTCTCAAAATCCTTCTTAACTCCGGAGTTGCCTGATTTATTAGACAAGAATCCTCCGCTCTTTTTGGCACCACGAACCATAGGGAAGAAATGAGGGGAATCCCTGATAAATACGCACTTCTCGTACGGCGGCTGAATGTTTTTTAGAGAGAAATGACACACCCATAAATCGAACCTGGATTGTTAGGATGAACGACCTTCAGCAAACCCTACTAAGCTGTTTCGATCTACGTATTGCTGCCTCCAAATGAAGGGTTGGCATTTGTCCCCCGAAATATTTGTTTGCAACTCGAATATCAACCTCAAGATCGGGTTAGGTGCGCAAATCATTTATCTGGTGACGCCAATGTGTGCAGCAGCTATTAACAGCTTTATTTAATGCGTGAAAATATCGTAGTTGGTATCAGAATCCGCCCACTGAGCGGCATTGAGGATAAGGCGGCACAGGAACATCGTTTGAAGGATAAAACATGCACACAGGTTACTGACCCTTTCCTAGGCCTTGCCGTCTGGTGGACCTTTCAGACCTCCGGCAAGGACCATTGCATCCGAGTCACTGACCCACTGGACTTCACCTCTCAACGAGTGTTCTCCTACGATGAGATATTCGATTCAAACAGGTGAGATTCACCTACAAAGGTTACTGCATTTCAAAAGGGGAGCTGGATCGCCTATTAGTCTTCCATGCATTTTAAAAGAACTCTGACATGTTGCCGCGTTCGCTTCCCCTAATAGGAATTATTTTTCAGCGCTACGCACGAAGCAACTCAAAAGGACGTATATGACCGGCTGGGTAGGCAGGTGTTTGACAGAGTTTTAGAGGTAGAGGCAACAACGTACCATGTGACCACTCGACTCTACAGGGCTATAATACCTGTTTGATGGCCTACGGTGTCGTGGGAACCGGAAAGACGTATTCCCTGAATGGGTAAGAAGCGTAGGGTAAGGGAAATAAGCGACTTCCCTGTAGGAAATTAGGGGACGAAAAGGAGGAGGGAATCGTACCACGATTTCTGAGGGACCTTTTCAACCATCCTAACCTAACCGAAGTACACATGACGTATTATGAGCTCCACAATGACCGACTTCATGACCTTTTCCGAACCACGTAAGGCATTTGGTCCCGAGTACTAGCCCCCTATCAGTGGCTTTTTAGAGACCAACAGACCACAGAGCTCAAAGTTCATCACCATCCTAGGATAGGCGTGAGAAAAGTATTCCGGCAGATGTTCAATGAGTCAGTTATTAGGTGTATATTGAGAATTCCAAAGAGACGGCATGTGACAGTTTCGATCAAGCCATGGACTTGCTCAGATTTGGTCAGACCATGCGGACCACTCTGCACACTAACATTCACGGCGATGGGTCTCGGTGGGGCGGCTGATGATGAAATACCTTCTAAAGTGTGGCCCGTCAGGTCACATATTATACTTCGATTACGAGTCGAAATAGATGGGAGGATGACAACAACTCACTTTGTCGATCTGGCTGGCCGAGAGAGCAAGGCAGAGCTTAATGGCCACAAGTACGTCGCAGAATAACCTTGTATGCGTCCACCACTATGTCAGACTTAAGGAGGTGTCCTTCGTTAACAAGTCCCTATTTGAGCTTGCCAACTGCATTCACGCCTTGTCGTCCAACCAACACGGCCACATAGCTGGACAGATACCTTTTAGGAACAGCAAGCTCACATTGCTTCTCTCTGGTATCGTCCTAGACCACTCGCCACTGCCACTTGCCCGTCAGACTGTCTCCTTGGAAACTGCAAGACCCACATGCTCACCACGGTGTCCCCAGCGGCCACAGCCTATCATGATACCGTTTCCTCTCTGAGGTGAAGCGCTGTGGCAGCAGCAGTCACCGTCTCAAAGCCATCATTAGATTCGCCTCCGCGGTTAAAGGCATCAAGTGCAAGTGCATTCCGATAGAGAAGGGCAACAAGACAGATTGTGTCGTCAAGCTTGAGGTCGGCCATGCTTCCCAATAGTGGTTCAGTCTCGCCTTTTCAGGAAGAGATTGTGAAACTGAAGGAGCAACTCTCCGAGCTCAGAAATGACCATCCCGCACAAGCGTTACACGGCAAGGTTCCAGCCAACCACCCGGTCACTGCGTTATACGAATCTCGCAGGATATAGAGGAGAAGCTCGCTGTGATGGCAGCGGCTCGGGACAAATACAAACAACAGTGGGAGGAAGCTATCGAGGAAGCCTCTGCACACAAGGATGATCGAAAGGGTCTTCTCAAGTGGGGCGATTAGTGGCATACAAGGAATGATTCATCTCAGACGCCTCGGTCTGGCAGTGGACGAAGAACAACTTGGCGACCCGTCCAAGAAGCGTTTGCATCCATTACTCATGAACTTGAGCGATGATGCCTTTATAAGTGGCGGCAGGCTCCTCTACGCCTTGCCCGGGTCATCGACTACCATCGGTAGCTCGGATGATGATACCATCACAGTCAAGGGTGAGTTTCCTTGCTGGCCTCATATTGGCTAAGGTCAGCTAGGCGCTGGAGTGGAGCCTCATATGCTCACTATCGAGAAGACGTATACAGAAAGAGGTGAAGGCCAGGCAACAGAAGATCTCCACCTCAAAGCTGTCGTACCTAGACAAAGCTCCAGCAGAGTGTGGCTCACTATGACGGCCTCACTTTAGCGAATTTGTTGGTGCGCTTTGTCAGGTGCTGGTAAACGGACATAGAGTGCCTGTTGGGTCGGGGTGCTCGCTTAATCAAGGAGATCGCATAATGCTAGGCCACGCTAGAGTCTTCCGTCTAGTTATACCTACCGAGGGTGAATCGGCTGAGTACCATGCCCAGGCCGAGGAGGCCAGGATTAGGGAGGCTCGAAAGCACGGTCTGCCCTCTCCTGCACAAGTTGGTTCCCAGCAGCTCACTTTGCGGACAGCTGCTTGTTGGGTTAGACCGCTCTTGGCGAAGTGGAGGATGAACAGTCGGCCGAACTAGTCAGACTGAAGCCCTACCTCCGTCAGCGTTTGTCCGACACCTTGCCACCTGTGAGACATCTTCGCTGCATATATATCTAGCACGTGGCTGCTCAGCAACGGTTAGAGCTGTTTCGCAAGACGCTACACTATGCCAGCTCTCTAGTGGACGAGGCAAACAGACTCACGCATGAAATTCGTCCGCAGGTGAGAGGGCCCGGCTCTCCACTTCTCACGATGTTGTCGTTGCAGGATAAGCTCGCCTTCCACTTGGCGTTCATTGAAGGCTTCGAATTCGACAACAGCCAGCCCCCGGCGCCCAGTAGCCCATCGCGCCTTAGCCCGTTACGTCGTAACGCACCAGTCTCGCCCAGATCTCCTCAATTGGTGAAGAGAGCGGAATCTCCGAGAAAGGGTGAGCTCTACAACCGAGGTTTAGAAGTCCCGATCGCTCAACAGGCGAGGCACCAGCAATTCCCTTCATAGTGAGACTTGTTCAAAGGCCACCGCCAGAGGTCGGCACTGAAGTGAGCTACACTACTGTGGGCTCGGGGGACAGCTGTCCTCAGGATATGGCAAAGTGGCAAAAGGCAGTCAACGAAGTGGTAGAGAAGATACGCGAGAGAAAACGTCATGAACCTCATGCAAGAAGTCCAACCGTCAGCACCACCGTCCATGGCATAAGCCCCGAGGCACGCATTCCCGGGCGTTGCATACCTCGCTCGACTGGCTGACAGGTTGCCGACCTGATTGGTATATCGAGGGAGCCTGGTCCTTTCGATGATACCTTGTCTGATGGCAATGCCCATGCTAGAGCGGCTGCTTTACTGCCCGGTTAGTTTGGGAGCGGGTCTTCCGGGGCCACTTGACATTTCAGCGACTGAGCGAGAGATATCGGTCTGGTCATTTGAGAAGTTTGAGCAACGGCTAAGTCAAATTAGAGATATTCATCGGGCAACAACTGGAGACAACTCAATCGCATTCGACCACTACCTGGAAGAGAACCCCGGTCGGCAACCTACTTGACTGGTATCATCGCTCTCTTTAGGGAACGATCCATGGCGTGACTGGGGTCCTCAGTCTGTCTCAGCAATGTTGGCCAGGATAGGCGACCTCGAGCGCAGACTGGAGCAAGCTGTCACCGAGCAAGGAAAGGACGAACAGGTTGGCTGGAAAGTTATCGTGTACTCAACTTTGGACAGATTGAAGCTCTGTGTGCAAGAATCACCGTACTTGAGACGGAGAATCGCATAAAGAGGAAACTGGATTTGGGTAAGCCAGCAGTCTGGCATCCTCGGTGGTGGCTATTAACACTTTACAGAGAAAGATATCAAGGAGATTGACAACCTAGAGCGTCTTGAGGTGAAGGCCTACACGAGCAGGTTCTCGACTTGAGCTTAATTCGGCAATGTGTTGCTTGTGAATTATTTCCATCTATCTTTGAAATGTTGTTGTCTTGGCAGTTGGTAACCGTTCATAAATCAAGCGACCATCCGATGGTCACCATTGTTATGTGCCTTCAGCTTAGTAGCAGTGGCGTAGCTGGGTACTTGACAGTGGGGGGGGCAAGGTGGGGGCGGACCTACACCGCTAAGGGTCAATTA
>JAAPAO010000870.1:0-10852 GCA_013115145.1 Perkinsus chesapeaki
GAGGGTTACACATAGCGTGAGGACAGTTACAGCACTGTTGTTACAGACAACATGAAAAATCATGAACTTCCTCGTAGTACCGGATTGGTATGAATTTAGCAATTTTCCTGTTCTGGGATTGAAGTTGGCTGATATACATCAGCTGTAAATGTGATTCTGTTATTGTACAATAACAGAGCGATAAACAGTAAATACAATAACATCCTGTCTTAAGTATAGAAAACGACGAGACAGTTCCTGTTATATTTGAAGGCCATCGAAGTATACCTTTCTTACTTCGCCAAATGGAGGGATATCACTCCTATCTAGCGACGACGGCTCTGGCTCACAGTAAAGGATTTATCGGTATTATGGTTTGATCGAAACCTCATAACACAATAGAGTGTAACGGGAAACGAACATATGATGTTCACATCTCAGATCTGACCGATAAAGGGTCTAACATGCCAACCGTTGCGTATCCGCGGCATGGCCGCCAATCAGCTCTAGTTTTGATATTAGAGAGACGTCTTCAGCAATGGGCCACCCAGTGACCTTAGCACTTGACGACTTGAATGCGTCGTTATTAAAACTGTTATCAGCCGCAATAAATGTTTGCCCTTCATTAGAATGAATAATCGCTCCGCCTCTATATGAATGCACTTCTTTGATATCGGTCACAATCGTCTGCGTTGGAGTCGTAGGCTTTTGGCCTCCATAGCGCCTCACGCCAGTTTCAAGAGCGCTGGTGAGCATGCCCGAAGCCTTCCGAGATACCCTTTCATGCGTTCTTGAGTTACTAAAAGCTGTCGCAGCCCTAAGGAAGCACAAAAGAAGTCTCATCATAGGTTGTTTTCCCTACCTCTTAACTTCGCGTGCTATGAGGTCACGTGGACGCATCGTTGGCTGGGGAGGAAGACTGCAAGAATGTCTTGAAGAGTCGCGCCTGGCAGTTTTAATTTGATTTCGCCGATTGAAGTGGGTAGCTCCCATCTCGGCGAGGGATATGTGACGTTTCATTGGTATTAATCGGGATTTGAAAGTCACAGAACCGGCCATGACCTTTTCTCTTTATCTGACTTTAACTCAACAAACTTACATTATTTGCCAAAAGACAACTATTAGGAAGGTTCCTGGAAGGTCATCGCCAAGGGTCTCTTCTGTAGAACGCAAAGGCGATAAGCGCGATCCTGAAAGCAGTCGAGGGAACTTGTCGAATAGCATTTGAGCCTCACAACTTTGCACGTGACAAGGCTCTGTAGAAGGGTCTTGAATTCGTCAAACTCGATGAGGCCATTACCGTTATCATCAACCTGAAATCACATACTGCTTGTTCGCAGCCGCAACACATAGCCAGTTCTAGAGACAGGGTGATTGGAAAAAGGGTAATGTTACTATGAGACATATCCTCTGTAAGCTTTCAGTGCACGAATTAAGCCAAGAGTCAACAGTATTTGAGTTTTATTGGAATGTGTTTCGCCTACGTGACGCGCATTGCGCTTTATAAACCCTCGATAGTTATCTCTCTCATAATCAGGTATTTTCATCTCCCTCGCGATGCGACGAATCTCTTCTGAAAAGAACACTCATTAGCTTCTCTGTTTGATGCCGCTCTACTTGATTCTAGATAACCGGACTGGTCCGCATCGAATAGATGGAAAATCCTCAACATGGCTGATTCATCGAGATTGAGCAGTTCAAATTGCTTCGCAGCTTCATCTACCACCTGAAGATTTTATAAAGTAGCTAAATCTGATTGCTTCCAACTTTGGCAGCGTAGGCCGCATCTCTGATCTCCTCGCGTGTTTTCCTCGCTGCCTCCTCTCGATCAACTGGCATATAGTCTGGCCAATGCTTTGCTATATCCTCGTATCTATGCACTAAAACTGTAGTGGAGCGATTAGCAGTTCACTTACAACTTCCGGAAGTTTTCAAGTGATATAAATTCTTCACCTTCACCAGGTATACAATGAGCGTCGAACGCCTTGCGGAGCGTCACGACGTTATTGACTGGGAGCAATCTTACCCACTGCGAGAACTGCCGGAACCACCGTGCCCCTTCTCGCGGCTCGGAAAATTCTGGCACCTTTTCTGCTAAACCCATCTTGCGAAGAGCTACTACTAGGCCTCCTCGACTGAGCTGTCTGACAATACAGAGAATAACGTGGATCATGATGAGCGATCGGTTCACCCATTTCCTTTTAAATCCAGTTCTGAGAACAATCGATCGCAGTACTCGATCTCGTCTCGAGCTAGCTTGCATTCGGATGACTGAAATCGCTGTTAGACATACCAGACTAGGTCGCCTACACTTGGCGCACAATTAGCGTCTCTTTGCCACTCTGCTGCAAGCTTTTGAAATTGTTGTCGTCTAAAACGGACTATGTAACGATGAAGCTCCAGATGAAAGGTTTTACAGGTGGGAGGTGTTGTCATCATCGGGCTGTATTTCACCGAACATCGAGTTGTAGTTAAACACTACGAGTAACTCACACTGACCGAACACAAAGCCGAGCAAAGGATTAATCCGAGTATGACAGAAAATTAAAGTGCTAGTCGACAAAAGAATGACGTCATACGTGATATTCATTAGGCAGAAAAATGTTACCGAGATAACAAAACCGAGTATAATAGACTCCTCGAGCCACAACATAGGTGACACCATAGAGAGAAACGACAAAGGTACTTCATAAGAAAATGTGTTCTTTGACCCTAACCGTGTCGCATATCTCGAGACACTACGCTAGGTTGTTATTAGAGGTACAAATAACACATTAACCAACACAATGTACAAGTATAGGATACTCGACACAACCTTAATGTACCTCCTACTGATCAGGAGCTAAATTGCTCTGTACGACCATTACGAAGATTTAAGGATAGGAAGACACACAATAATAGAAGGCATAACAATAGGTAAACAACACCATCCGGTGATGTGCGTAAGTATAGGAGACACAATGAATACATTGTCTCTATGATAATAGCAGAAACGGTAGCTACGAAATTGGGCAATCATCGGGTAGCTGAACAACTATGTCAGCTGTACTCGGTGTAATAAATAGATTGTAGGGGTTGTAGCGGCACTTAACATCTTGGAGCCTTTTATAGACACCATTAGAAGTAGGGCCGAAATAACGATATTTCCAGTGATCGAACTTCACGTTCTGGCCGGGGAAGAATTTGTCTTTCCAAGGAGCCACAGTCCACTGGTTACTGATGTAGTTCTGGTAGCTTGTCTTCAAAGAACTATGCTTATCGATGGCTGCAAAAGCCTTGGCAACCCAGTTTGTCGATGTCGTCTCACCAGCAGAGTCACCCTTCTTCCACAACGACGACACTTGAATATTCCAGCCTTGATTGCGATGCACGAATGAGGTGCACGGGCCAGCACCGGAGCAGTCTTGAGGTTCTTGGATCATTTTACCACCATAATACTCGAAGGTGATGATGCAGACATTTCGACCTTTACATTCTGGCTGATGGCTCATATCCCAAAGAGTGTCCCACAAAGCATCAGTCATATCGCTCTGCCGAACATATACCGAATTGCTCTTCCAAGGGGAGTCCTCGTTCAGACGCCAGTCGTAGTTCCAGCAATTGTTCATAGCAGAAGTAGGATCAACACCAACACCGGGATAGACAGCATTACTGGGGCAGTCAGCATCAGCCCATTTAGTGCATCCCGCCCAAGACCACGCGCCATAGGCAGCATCGGTCAACTTCTCAGACGGCTTAGTGATCCAGGAGTTTACTTGTAAGGCATCGTCGATCTTCTTCATAGTGTTCTGGCAATCAGTGCAATCAGCAGTGATCGGGTCGCATAGACACATACCCTCATAATGCATCTCGAAGTTGCTGTGAATCTTCACCTTACCCCAGAGACCAAAACTCTTCGGCTGGTTTATCATAACATTTTGATAGGCCTTGGTTTTAGCGAGGACGTCAGCCTTGGACTTGCTATTAGCTGCCACTTGATGACGATAAATATAAGCCTTCTCACTGGCTCTAATGGCGTCGAAATACCACGTAGTGACAACTCCATAATTGCCGCCCATTCCTCCTCTGATAGCCTTCAGCAACTCCGCGTGTTCATTGGTTCTAGTAGCATGTACGAGCTTAAATGCACCACCGTTCTCTTGAACAACAATATCAACGGCCAGGACATGATCTGTTAACATACCCCACATAGTGCTGGAGTAACCATAAGCACCACCTTGAGTTAAACCGGACACCGAAACCGAGGGACAGCTTCCACCGTTGATGCCAAGCGGAGGGTTATGGTCATAGAGTCGAGTGTAGGCCTCCAACAGACGAGTGCCGGCACCGATCTTGGCGACGAACTGGCTACCAAGGAATCCAGTAGTCTCAACGTTAACTGATGTGAACCTGTCCATCATCACAACAATGCCATTCTGGACAGTGCTTTGGCCAGCGAAGGAGTTACCAGAGTTGCTCCTAGCAACCACCGGAACGTAGTAGTCAAAGCATATCTGGAGAACCTTCTCAACCTCACTGTTTTTTCCAGGTCTGACCACAGCCGCAGGAGTGATTCCAGTGTACTGTGGAATGAACACCTCAGGCATCTTGTTACCAGTAAGAACGTAAGCTGAGCCGATTGCAGATCTAATAGCAGCTATAGCTCCGGCGGGGTCGGGGACACAGGTACCACTCTCGTAGCAACTCGTCGTAGCAGCCTTTGTCGTAGTGGTTTTAACAGTAGTAGTAGCCGGATTGCCAGTGCTCTTGGGTGTTGTTGTGGCTGGGGGAGGCTTCACAGTGGTTGTGGCCGGGGGAGGCTTCACTGTAGTTTTCTTGGTACTAGTAGTAGGTGGGACCTCACCAGAACCACACTTGATACTGGACCCTTGGCAGACCGGAGAGACATCCCAAGTCTTGCAATACGACCCTGGACCAACCTTCTCTTGGCAGTAAGCGTCCCAGTCGACAGGACCACCACCACTTGTAGTTGTGATCGGTGCAACACCGGTAGTCTTAACAGTAGTGACCACAGGCTTCGTGGTGACAACAGGCTTCGTGGTGACAACAGGTTTAGTGGTAGCGACCGTTTTAGTAGTTGGGGGAGCAACACCAGAACCACACTTCACCGTAGAGCCTTGACAGACCGGAGAGGCGTCCCAAGTCTTGCAATACGAGCCAGCACCAACCTTTTCTCGGCAATAAGCATCCCAGTCAGTGACAGGCTTGGTAGTTGCGGGCGCGATAGTAGTAACTACCCCAGAGGTAGTAGTGGTGACAGGCTTCACCGCAGTAGTGCTCTTCGAGGTAGTGGGCTGAACCGAACCACCGCACTTCAGAGACGAACCCTGGCAAACAGGATCGCTGGTCCAAGACTTGCAGTAAGAGTTGCCGCCAACTTGTTCTCGGCAATACGCATCCCAGTCGGTAGAACCCTGTGCTTGTCGGGGATTAACCCCGAGGCTCTCAGAGCTACACGGCTGAGAGCTACCATGGCATAGTTGTTGACCATTAGCAAGAGTCTCGCAGTACGAATTAAGACCAATAGCTTTTCGACAATAGTCGTCCTGAGCTTTGGCAGGGGAAGCAGCTAGGCAGGAGCCTAGGGATAGCAAAGCGAAGATAGAGCGAGTACTTATAGGCATGGTCAAAGCAACAGAAATCTAAACGAAAATCAACCGAATCGAGATCCTGTTATTAGGAGGGTGGATGCCTTATGTTTAGCGGTGTTGTGTGCTAGCGTTAATTGCGGTACCCTATCACTCCAGCAGGAACGCTGCTGCGTGTCAAGGTACGATGATTCGGCTTAGCGAACGGACGTTAGCGTTCGATTCGGCTCGTGCGAAACTATTCATCTTAAGTTAAGCTTCCATGCTCATTTAGATGGATGAACCGTTTTAGCTTCGAACAGTTACGTGTCCCGAGTGTGACACGCGGGCGAAATGTCCCCTGCACAAAAACTTGAGGACTCGAGAATCCTAGTGATGCGAAATCCGGAGAGATCAAGTGCTCCAGGCCATTTCTACGGAGTTGTAGAATGCGGAGGACCGCTTTCCTCAACTAACGTAAAGCGCCATCCCTTGGTTAGAATCCTATACTTAGCTACGACATGTTCACGTGACGGTGGGGACAGGTGACACAAAACTTAGCGCTCGCCATTCTGATCGATTTCAAGATACAGACAGCGCACCTTGTGAGCTATGCTAGCCTGCAGCACTCGCTGGCTAATTCAACGTTCAGAAATGACTCCAATGTTATCATTTGTCAGTTGCAATTTTGATAACAATGCGTGTGCTAATAGCCTCCTCGTTGATAGTATCCGCGTATTCGGTAACGTCTACGAGTACCGTCACCAATACTAACATCTACTCGCCTGAGGACATAGAGTTTTGGCATCAGTTCTGCCATGATGCTGTGGACGACAGCTCCTACTGCAAGTACAATCACGTCCCTTCCCTTTGCCAGTTCAGTCTCATAGCCTGCGGTCCTAGTCTGTTGACTACAGCAGGTTCTTTGCCTCCTACCGATCCAACGACGGCGTCTATGGTAACAACTGTTCCGGTTACTACTACTGAGGCTCCTTCAAGCTCTAGCGAGTTGCCAGTGACGCCGACTGACAGTCCTGTCACCACCGAGCCAGCTAATCCTGCCCCGAGTACCTCTCAAGTTTCGTCGACAGTTTCCTCTGGGACAACAACAGCTAATGTCGTCACTTCTACCGACTCCATTACTACAAGCGTGCAAGCCTCCACCACTGACTCCTGCGAGTCATCTGACAGCTGCTCTCCCGATCCAGAAGGTGCCATTGAGGAGCTCGTCAATCTGCTTGGTTCCTCGTTCGTGCTGACCGGTGGTGCAATGCCGAATGTGTATATGCCTCAGTTCACCTATATCACGCCAGCTGCTGTTGTTCGTCCAGGCACCGCTGAGGATATCGCTGAGATTCTCTCCATCGCCCTCAAGCACCGTGTGCCGGTTGTTGTAAGAAGCTATGCTGGACACTCCTATGCTGGTCAGAGCACTGTTCAAGACGGGATTGTTATCCTAATGGACAGGTTTTCTAACGTCGAAGTTCTTCCTGAGGGCTTCCTCGGTTCCTCGTACACTGCTGTAGTCGGTGCCGGTACTAGACAGCTTGACATTTACGTGGCCCTGATGCAGCACTCGCCGCCACTCGGTGTTCCTGGCGGCAACTGTCCGTCGGTCTCGATGGCTGGTGTCACTCAAGGTGGCGCTCATGGCTACTATGGTACGAAATATGGAACACTCGCCGATGTCGTTATCGCTGCCGATGTTGTTGTGAAGCAGGATGGTTCCTTCAAGCTGGTCCGAGCTACTCGAGATGGTGAGCACGCGGAGCTGTTGAAGGCACTCCGAGGCGGTATGGGTGGCAACTACGGTGTTGTTGTGAACTGGTACGTCGAAACCTTCCGTGCAAGTGACGAGGTTCGTATCTTCCGACACAAAGTTGACCCCTCTGACAAGAGCAAGGCTGAAATGATTGCTAAGGTTCGCGCCTTTGAAGAGGCCGTGACCAGCCAGCCCGGAGACGGTCTGTGGGCTAAGTTCAAGGTCAAGGGTGGCTTCGATATGAACTTCGAAGGTATGTGTATGTGTGAGCCTATCTCCAACGAGTGTGGTGACTGCAATGTGGCCATGGATTCCGTCGACAGCGCCTTGGACAAGGACAACTGGGTGACTTCCCCTTCGGAGCTGGTTACTGATCATGGTTATGCTACTTGGTCTTGGGCTGGGTGCACTGAGTGGGCTGATCCCCGCACCCCGGCTAGCGCCGAGTATCCTGGTGTTAGCGGCGACTTCTCTGGAGCTGCCAAAGGCTGTTACGATTACGATGCGTCTCTGAGTGTGAACTCTCCATGGAAGAGTATCTCCGTTTACATCAAGCATAGTGATGCTACTGAGTCATTCTGGAACACTGTGTGGGATATTGTTCACGAGCCCGAGTGCGAGGATCGCAATGTATGCATACTTACGTTTGAGTATTACGGTGGCAAGATGTTACAGGAGCCTCAGGATTGCTCCGGTGCTGGTCCATGCACTTCATTTATTCACCGAAGTCATGGTTGGAATATCCAGATCTCGTCCCTGTGGTCCAAGGGTGATTCTGGTGGTGAAAATGTGGCTATTTCGTGGGTTGCTAAGGCGTTTGCTACATTGGACGCTAAGAGCTCGCTGCACACCAGCTATCAAAACTACCTCAGCAACCAGTGGACGGTATCTCCTTGGAAGGTGCGTTATTTCCCTGGTCAAGATGTTCAACCTGACCACTGGAAGTATCGTTTCTTTGGTGATAGCATATATTCTAGATTGCAGCAAGTCAAGTGTGATTACAATCCTGATAATTTATTCGTGACTGCTGATACTGCCGATATTGTGGTACAGCTCCCTGATGACTGCTCAACGTAGTATTCTGATTTTTTTCATCTAAATAGCTATTATCTTGCTTTACTTCGACTCTAACATTCTACCAATGAATGGCGTCCGAATGTCTTCCATATTCACTGTTTTGTGTTCTTTAAGTTCACCTTCTCTACTTGGGTTTGTGCCTAACGTAGCAAGTAGGAGATTTCAATCATGAATCAGCACAAGGAAGGTGTCACTTAGTTTAGTACAGAGAAACAATAGAACTGTTGAGATATAGCGTTTGCAAATGAGTTCAAGTGCGCTTTTATGACGTGTCATAGCCTGTCCCGCACAACACAGATTTCGCGAATGGTTCAGACTAAGGGCTGTCAGGAAGTATTGGCTTATTCGGGTATGTGTGCCGCACATTGTGTGGCGGTGGTCTGCTATTGGTACCAACTTCAGAAAAGCAAGATGATTAGCCCATGAATGTATTAATTGTTGTGTTGCAAGGATCGGCTCGCAAGATACTGTATTCTAATAAACGTATAGCTGACCCGGTGTGCGACGCTGACGGATGATGTTCTGCAGAATAGGAGCACTAGGCGAGAGTATATTTTGTAACCACGTTAAGCGGCGAATCACTCCGTCTGACTAAAACGCATGACCAAGAGACGATTAATTAAGAAACTGTGTCCGATCATGGTATTGTTGTAGTGCATGACTCTGCATTGGCTTGTTTACAGAGGAGTTGTTCTCTGCATGAATCGATATGCCTGAGAATAAAGAAATGAAGGAACCTGTGAAGGACGGAACGCAGCCTCGGGCATGCGGCAGTTTCCGAAGCTACCGTTACTGAATGCGGGCTTCGAGATCCTTGATAAGCTTCTCATTCTTTGCTTTGAGTTCCTCCTGTACAGCGAGCTCCATCTTTTGAGATTCTAGTTTTAGACGAAGCTCCGACATGCGAATCTGTCGAGCACGAACAGCGCAATTCCTCGGGCGGAAAGGAGTGTGAGCAGTAGGTCATCGCAGTCGCGGCTGTAATTATTATCGATATAAAAATTAACAGCCTCGGTAGCTCAGTCGGTAGAGCGCGTGCCTTTTAAGCCCGTGGTCGTGGGTTCGAGCCCCGCCCGAGGTGCTTTTGGTTTAATTCGTAGAGTGGCTCCAAATTACGCTCATCATTACATCTCGTTCCGTATCATCCTCTTCCTGCAAACCATCTTCATCTCCACTCTTCGTAGGCCCGTCTGATAACCGTGAAGTACTCCGCCTTTGAGATCTCACTTGCTCCAACGCTTCAGTTAGAACCTGACACTTCCGAAATCACAAAAACACATACTCCAGAACCCGTCTATATGGGGAGTTCCTCTCGCTCCATTGAGGGCGTGAAGTGAGCGACACAAAATATCCACAAGTCCTAAAACTGATTCCACGGTGGAGCACATTACTTGCTCTCTGGCCTTAAGGTCTCTCTGTCGCTGAGCTAGATTAGATTCCAGCTCGTCACATTCCTTTTCCTCGCCCTTGATAGACTCCAACAAGCTATCCAGCTGCTCTTTCCGCCGTGCCAGCTGACACAACTTCATCTAAGGCTACCAGTCTCGTTCCAGCCCAGCCCACCTTGGCCTCCTTCTCGGCAACCTGTTGCTGTAGCTCTTCCAACTCCCCCTTTTTCTCTGCGAGTTTCGTTTCTCTTTCTTCTATCATTGCCGTTTTCGTTGTAACTTCCTCATGCATGTCAGCACACTCTTCTTGAATAGTTTCCAATTCCGCTGCGACCGTCTCCGAGCGCTGATTAGCATAAAGTCATTATGCAAGTACAATAGGCCGTGTGAAGGAACTGTCTTCCTCGCTATACGACCTTACGCCCATTGCAGATAGATTGAACACCCCAAAGTGAACTATAAAATATGTACATGTAGCATAACGCTCGTGAGGCATGCATCATCCCAAGCTCGGGTTCTCCACTATTTCCAAGCATGGTAGATCACGAATATCAACGAAGATGCAAAGAAACGCCAATCACGGTGGGGCGGAGAGAAGCCCCCGAGCCGAGTTCTGCCGGAGCCGCCCCTTACTTCGATCTCGTCTTCAAGCATGCCCCTAATTTGCTCTAGCTCTCTTTCCAACTGCGCATTTGTACTGTGTTGGTCCTCGACAGCTTCTCTGAGCAACAACAGAGGTATGCCGACACGGCAGGATGATGCCCACCTCAAAGCCTGAAGGTCTTCACCTTTATTATTAAAGCCTCTTCCGGCCAGAAAAGACGAAAGCTCTCGATCGGCAATAGCAAGCGATTCGTTGAGCTGAAGAGTAACCATCAGCAGGAGACAGTATCACACATATTTTCTATCAAACTCCTTTCTATTATATCCCCCCCATCCGTATCACTAGTAACATATTTTCTATCAAACTCCTTTCTATTATATCCCCCCCATCCGTATCACTAGTAACATATTTTCTATCAAACTCCTTTCTATTATATCCCCCCCTCCGTATCACTAGTAACATATTTTCTATCAAA
>JAAPAO010000871.1:0-10836 GCA_013115145.1 Perkinsus chesapeaki
AAGCGACAGTGACCATTGAGCCACTGCCGGCATTCCTCCCTAGGCCCAGAGGCGTGAGAGAACTTGCATCGGTCACCGTAGTTGCATGCTCCTCGGAGATACTGTCGACAGACACTCACCGACTGAGATGGTTTTTGGCCTCCTTGCTGTCGTACTTGACCACCTTTGTCGCGAGCTTGAACTTTGGGTTGCTCTGCGCGCGTAGTCTTAGCGACATCTGCCTCGGTCGTCCTCTCAGTGTCAACTCTAGCAGCTCTGACCGTCGCTCTAGCGCGAAACTCTCGCCAAGTGCTCGGATACTCGTAAGACGCCTCCTTACATGATGCATCATTGACGCCGCCACGATAGGCTTTGATGATGTGGCCGTCGGAGAGATCAACACCGGCGGACTTGCAGCGCTTGGCCCACTTGTCGATTTTGGATATGAAGCTCGTCAACGATTCATCCGACCGACGAACTATAGTCTCAGACAGCAGCTTTTCAGCTTCCAAGCTACCGCCACAGTCGTCCAGGAGAGCTTGGTGGATACATTCCACCGCTTGTGCATAACCGGCCACAGTCAGCGGTGCCTCTTCATCCATAGCATCACCACCATCGTCTTCGGACACGAGATTAGTGAGAAGGAAGTAGTGCTCAGGTCCCTTCAAACACCACCCTCGGCGAACAACAAAGCTCTCCAACTGTCGCCAGAAACCGGAAAGGCCACGAGGGTCGTCAATCCCAGTATAAGGACCCCCCTTAAACGCATTGGCGGCTTTGTCGGCGTCCTTGTGGGCTAGCCTCTTACGCGCGTCATCAACCACCTCAGCGGATGCAGGGTTTGAACTGGCCCCCACCACTGTCACCTGCGCCGAGAAGGGCCGATGGGAATAGGCCAGATGAGATGGTCCAGATACGGGCTCCCCTCCAACCGTCCGCGACGACGAGGAGGTGGGCCTAACCGGTCCATCAGCAGCGTCAACGTTGGCAGCACGTCTCGGCGGCGGAGGCGAGCCTGGAGGGACCTGCAAGTACCATTCTCGCCATTCGGGAGAGAAGAAGCTGGAGCGCACACTCTTCAGGTCGCGTAGGGCCGCGAGGCTGTGACGACGGAACTCCGAAAGGAGGTTTTGGGACGACAGACGGTTAGCCAGCGGCTGCGCTTGCAATGCCTTAGTGATGACCATGTGAGAGAGGTTTGAGGATATATGCTCTGCGTCCGCCGGCGTTAGGACCCCTTCAAGAGCGCTGACACACGCATGACCAACACTCCGCGACACATAATCGGCGAAGGAGTCGCCGTCCACTCCAGTGATGCTCTCCCTCGCCTCCTCAGTGAGAGCGCTTAGTGGCCCAATCACAAGTGCCTTAGATAGCTCATCAACGCACGACTCTAAGTCAGTTGCACCAGTAGTGAGGGCCTTCTCGATAGAGGCCAGGATAGAGCTGACGGCGCCGCTGGAAGCCGCCGATAGATCGAGCACCAAACGCTCAGACCCAAAACTGACGGTCAGCGCATCCGCCAGGTGAGGTTGTGTCCCCGCATCGGAGCCAGATGTAGGGTTGGGTCTGCTTGAGGTGTGCCCGACTGCAGAACTCGAGGCCATATTAGTCTCAGAAGAATAGAAAAACTCTGACTCTCACCTATTTCAATGAATCTAGTTACTAGTCCTTCTACGGACTTGACTTATCATAGGGATATACGCAAGAACAATGGCAATGAGCAAGCGGCGCGACACATCTGCGCACGCGTGCGGAAAATGTGCGGACTAGGGAGCATCCTAAACTCTCACAGTCAGATTGTAAGTAACATACGTAAATCAATGAAGGGAACTTTTGCACTGTGTAACACCATGGTGTAGTTCTGATTAGTATTGGCTTAATGAAGGCTTAGCTAGAAATGATGAAAGTCGGCGAGTCGCAGACTGCGAGTCTTGTAAACTGCTTCCAATGAGCAATCCTACTGTGTCACACAGTCTGTGTGGACTATAAAACATTTTAAAGTGTCTTCCTCAGAAAAAGTTCTTCTTCAGTTGCCTATGGAGTTCTGTTCTTTGGCACCTATTATGGATACACGTTCATGACGGATGAAATGGGTTTGCTACCGAGTCGAAGATTGGTTAATATGCCGTTTGTTCTCGCAACTACATTCGGCAATTTGTAAGTTCTTCGCCTTCATCCGAGCAGCGAATTTCCTCCGTCTTTGCCCTTTGTGCAGTTTTCGTCTATTTCTATGGCATACAATGGAGATTGCTCAGGTACGTCATGGGCGTAGTAGGGCTCCTTGACTGTATGATACCGAAGGACCGAGAGATTCCGCTTTTCATGCAAGGATATCAGGTATTTCACGGTGCCTTACCGCGAGCGTCCAGTTACCAGTGCCTTGTCAGAACTCGATGCTTGTTATGTTCCTAGTTGGCAACACGGTCACCGGAGTAACTAATTATTTGCAGCAAGCATTATTGGTGAGCGCTTTTAATACGGCGTGAGAGTCTTCCGCAATCTTTACTAGTGTTTCGCCTTTTAATATCTACGCACCATAATGTTCTTATTATTATAGCGCTCCTTGAGAATACATTTCTTATGGTCCATAAGCTATGGAAATCTGAGGTATTCATGGACGCACAGTGTAATTTCAGATGAAGACTTAAAGGGATTCGGGAATTATACTTCATTGCTGTAATGGCAGTGCATGCACATCACGGGCACGCGGCCCCTCCCGACAAATTTGTTATTGGATACACTTAGTTTAAGAGTCGAGTATGACGAAATCTCTACGTTCACTGTAGGTACCTCCGTTAATTGCCACGATCTACATCCATTTGTATAGCGCACTTCTGGTGCTCGTAGGTGACTATTGTGGTAGGAAAAATTTGAAACTGAAGTTTTGGTGAACGCTATGGGAATGAGTAGTTGTGTTAACAAGTTAATAGAAATTATATTAAGGACATCGTTCCTGGATTCCACTTTGGAATACAAAGGCGCTGCTGGGACTGAAAGGGTCTGGAAGGGGGGGGGTGGGAAAACGCAACTGCAATGCAAGAGACGCCAAGCCCCGCGGATGCACGACCGACCAAATAAATTCATCAATTCGTGCAACTCAGCACCAATACGCGTGCCGAGTCTTAGCTAATGTGTCGTCTGATCATTCGAGTCGCAGAACTTAGGGAACGTTTCAGCAGCTTTAAGACGTTTTGCAGACTGCGAAGAGGCAGCTGGTCACCTAGATTTGGACACCGCTTGCAGGAAGGAGTTATCGAAATTCTTCGGTCTTCTTGTGCAAGAAACTGGTTTGAATACTGGTTTGGGACCAATCCCTCGTGGGCGACAAGGTCTCTAATACACTTCTGATATTGGATGCGATAATGATGCTTGTAGGTATTGTTCACCTAACCCTCAATACCCTTGTTCTCCTGGTAAGGGTTACTGTGGCAGAGGAGCCTTACAACTATCAAATAAATTCGATTACGGCGCATTCTCAGAGGTCATCTATGGTGATAAACATGTACTTTTGGACGACCCATATTCTCTTATGACGGCTGAGAACGGCACCTTGGCTATCATCAGCGCTGTCTGGTTTGTGATGACTCCACAAGAACGCAAGCCTTCTATCCATGATATTGTAGTTGGTAAATGGCAGCCAAGCGAGGCGGATAAAGCCGGTGGTCGATACCCAGGGTTTGGTGTCGCTATTTTAATCATCAACGGAGCGCTAGAATGCTATGGTCTAGATGACCAAAGGGCTTTAAATCGTATCGCTTCTTATAAAAAGATGGCCACCTATTTCAACGTGCAGGTGGACTGTCTCTACTTGATTAGCCCTTTCTTGAGACCTTAATGGCCGCGCGTTCAGTCCGGGGCGGCAAACGAACGGCGCTTTGGTATCCTTGTTGACTCAACACAGTGACAACACTGTTGAGTCTTCGACACTTGGCATGAGAGCTGCATAACATCATCTTAAGCTGTTACTCTGCACAACTCGTTCAGCTGTATAGTACAATTCGTACTCACTTGGGCTTCCCATTGTAGCTAAAGGGCAAACAAGCACACACTCGTTGGTTGAACTTAGTCACTCCTCCGACGTTGAACTCTCTACACTGTGCGCGAATTTGTTATGCAAATCACCGAATTTTAGTAATCTCTTGCCGTAGAGGCTTTCGATGCCAAAATTGGATGTATATGTATTTTCACTAGGGGAAATCCCATAGACGGTAGGGTTGAGAGAGGCGCTGCGATCACTTGGTGACAGCTGTAGTCAGCAGTGCTGACTCAGCACCGTTGACATCGTCATTAATGTCACTGGTGGCCCACTGGCGAACCCCTGACGGAGTTTGTGGGTATCACGACTGTTGCAAGGTGATAGCAGTGCAGACATGGTGGTGTGTGACACACCGTGTGTCAGGCAAGGTGCTGGCAACTGCTCAGTGAGTAGCTGTGTTAACTTAACACAACTTGTTATTGGGTTCGGTTAACTAGTTAGTTGATGTAGGACTAGAGGCTCAGATGCGTTAACACAATAGGAGGGACCTTGAGGGATAGTTAGCTTACGCTAGAGATAGTAGTGATAAACAAGAACACACCAAGTGCAGGCGATAACCAACCGCGCCGGCCGCTTAGCCAGGGTGGCCGGTTTTTCATTCTTTCATTCTTTCTTACGGAAAGAATTTCTACTTTTCCGAAAGAAAGAATGTCTATTTTTCCTCGGAAAAATAGGAAAAATAGCCACTCCGAAAACAAGAGGCCTAGCATGTGGGGACGGTCTTACAAGTACCGCAGTACGCTTATAATCCTCGGCACGGATTCAGTATCCATGGGGTTGAGAAGAAACCATAAAAATAGATGGCTTTTATATGACCCTACCAGGGATCGAACCCGCTCCTTTCTCGTCTGGGGGCATGCCTCACTGAGGCATGGCATGAGGCCTCATGAGGCCTCAGTGAGGCAGCCTCAGCAAAGATTCCCTGCCTAGGCCTCCGAATACGCTAAGTTTCTAGTAATTCATTGCACTATCTTAGCTCTAATAGTATGCTCCATCTCTATGATGTGCATAATTAATGACTCCAATCCTATTTCAGCAAAATTTCTATGATTTGTCTATTTTTCCCTATTTTCCTTATTTTTCGTATTCTTCCGAAAGAAAAATAGCATGAAATCCGCAGAATCCTACAACAAACTCAACACTGTTATGTTAACACTATCAATTGTGGCCCGCTCACATGAATGACACACCAAATCATGTCCCCCCAACTGTCACAACCCGCGTCTAGAGCGTACCTAAGAGAATGTCAGCGGATAGGCGCTGCCCAAACTCGGCGCTGAAACAATCTCTTTGAACGTTGGGTTAGCCATCGAAAGATGACCCCCACTCGGGAAGATATCCCAGGGCTGGAATCTTGCGTTCAATTAAGTTGAGTGGGCCAACCGGGATACCTCCATGATGGCCCGTCCATCAGCCTGGTGACCAGGCCCTGGTCTGTTTAATGGCCCGAAGTTCCTGAGGTGCTTATTCATAGCATGCGGAAAGCTCAATAGCTAGGCGCACCCCAAACTATTCATGTGTGACAACAGGCACCGAACTGTACGTACATGTACAGCGGGCAGTGCCCGCAGTCAACTCCCGTCGCTCGCGATTCGAGCTGATTGCGAAATAGTGCCCTTCAGCATGAGTGTAAACTTCTGCCGGTGAGTTTCTTGCAGCTGCCCTGTCTGCAGCCGACGGGAACGAGTTTATTCTTGGTGTGCTACTGTTGAGGAAAACTCTGCGCGTTTTCGCGCAATCGAGACTCAGGCAAATGTCCTCGAAGAACCTTTTCACCTGAAGTCGAACAATGATGCAACCAATGCGAATATTACTACTTCCATAATGGAAGTAGTGATAATGGAAGTTCCATTCCATTATTCAACCTCAGTCCTCCCAGCGATCCTCTTTTTAGTAATGAATTAAAGCCTTCACATATATTATTATCATATGCCACATTTAATAGTTTGTTGGTGTGATGATTCTGTATATACTATATACAGAATCATACTATATACTATATAGGGCGATAATCGACTCTTCCGGATGACGAAAAATAACTGATAAAAATAACGCGTGGTGTCAAATTTGCGTTGGATTGGATGCTGTTTGATAAACCACGGTATGCATGATCGTCCGGACATTTGCATAGGGCATCGGCAATGATAATTGAATCCTGCCGCTCCGCCTCTGTCATTGAGACTTTTCGGAGACTTTTCGGAGACTTTCCCATCGATGCCAGCGGCATCTGTGTATAAATATACTAAATATATAAATATATTTGGTAGGCTGTGCCTACAAAACAAGCAAGCTGCTTGTTTTGTGTTCCCATACTGAGCATTCCATTTTCGGAAGTCTCCAGGTTTCTTGTTTTACACTTACCCCCAAACACCCAATTGGCGATGTATTTTATCACTAATACCAGTACCGTAGTGTCACCTATTCCCTCACACAAAGTCCAACTAAGATCACGCTTACACATCTCGAAACACAGAACCACATGGCACGATAGCATCGGCGATGCTATCGTGCCATACATCCCAGTAGAGCTTCCATACCTCCGCTTAGGCTAACAACAAACTTCCTACAATCATCAACCATAAAGCGTACCAATGGAATCCCGTCGTAGACGCCGTCTACTAGACGGCATGGGTTGGCACAACTCCGTCCTCAGGCAACTGCCATACAAAGATCTCAATACCAGGAGTAACCAAGAACTTGTACCTCACCACTCCGACACGAGTTGCCCCCTTCCTCGACAGCGATATTGTCGTCATTCACTTGAGTTATACCCCTCGTGGCCTTTATTCCCGGATTACGAGATACCTACTCGATATACCCAGGATCTGGGTACAGAACGGGAGGGGAAATTCCCCTCCATCGATCACGCTATTTACAAGTTGTAAATAGCGTGTAAATAGTGTTGTAAATTACAACACTCGGCATAATCTTCTCTTCTCGCCAGTTAACGGGCATAAGTTTTCCCCGGTAATTACCAATTCTTCGCCATCACTTAAGCCTTGTAAATAGTAGTAACGAAGATCTTCATCATCTGTCTCTGAGCTATCTCCGTCAACCGATGCATCTTCATCAAACAGTTAAGACTGCCCGTAGGGTAACGTCAATATCATCATTTATACATGCATTGCTGCGTATTTGAATTTCGTTTCTTTTCGGCTATGTTATAGAGGAGGTTGAGTAGCATACGTGGGCGGAGTTTGATGTATTTAAAATGCGTGATTACTGAGATATATGGCTATGAAGTATACTGGGTAGGGTGGGTAGGACCTAGGAAAACGACAAGTAGAAAAGTGTTTAAAAAGTCAACCTTGGGATTCGAACCCGGGACCTTCCGCGTCACAGCACGCGTGCTTAACCAGCTAAGCTAAAATGTCACTATACTGTTTATTGTTTCCCTAGTGTTGTAAAAGTGAGGCGTGGTTTCTGTACTCAGATTGTTTTGTTTTGTTCCCATCTAGTTTTCTATACGTACCCCTCCCCCATTAATTGACTACTGAACTCAAATCATTTGAGTCAAATGTTATTCATATTGCAAAACAAGAAGATACTAGTAATGCACAGAATAATACAAAGCGATATAGGTGGCCAGAGTAGAACATGTAGAGAATAGGAAACAAAGGAAAGAAACGTAACAAAGGAGCCCTACACAGGCTCAACCGCACCCTACACAACCGAGGAAGTAAACCTACTGCTTACGCTTCTCGATGAGGCCACTATAATGGCAGGTGCCATCATAGTAGATGCAGAGTGGATCAACTTCTCGAGTGGCGTTGAAAATGGTCGCTATGACCGCCAACTCTCTTTCTCCCGCCCAAGCCTTGGGATCGCGCATGCTCGATACATACTGTTCCCACGTAGGTCTTGGAGGTAATCCCCTGCTACGGAAGATTGCCTGACCAATGTCAGAAGCACACTCTGCTTCCCAACTGTCCTGTAGAGGAGGGTTGTTCTGCAGAATGTTGCAGACTTCGTGGCGGAGAATTAACGGGAAATCCTCAACGTTCTTGTCGCGTATACAGCTTGGCAACCTCCCAGGAAGAGCATTGGCTGAGACAGAGATTGCGTAAAAGAGGCAAGCCCCATCGCCAGGAACGATGATGCGGTAGTACTCTTTATTACGCAGGACCCACGTATAGTGTCCTCAGGACACTGTCCTGGTCCTTCTGTTCTCCACCAGTACGTCGGGAATGTGTCGGTTGTTTGAGCGGGCATGTTGCGCCACTCATGAGCGGGTTGCAACACATTGCCATCAAATCCCCGATCAACATCCCTAAATCCACGACGTTTTGACGCGTTTCCTTCATACAGAACAACGTGCGCTCTCCAGCCTGCACCGTATTGGGAGATAATATCTCGCATAGCATCGGTGTAGGACTTGAAACTTTCAAGTCGGTGTCACGAGCTTTCAAGTTGAAAGCTCGTGACACCGACTTGTTCCCTTTCTTTTGAGCCGCCTTTTTTAGGCTGTAAGCAATTAGTCCTTGCTTATTTTTAGCTCCAGAAAAGGGTCGGCGCCACTTCACGACTCGGTAGAGGGTTAGCGCCAAATTATCGTCTAGTATATTGACGTCGCTACTCCTAATCGTTCAGTTCATTCCCGTCTCCACACATTGAATAACCAAAACCACAATATAGTAAATTACCAATCGATACTGAGAGTAGTCAGTAAAGAAGTACATAATGTTATGAATGAGCGAGTATACTTAACAATACTAGCGCTAAGATATCACAGCTCAGAACACAATTACACAATGCATAACGCATCATGCGTTAGATCATTCATCACATTAACCCGCTGGTCCAGTGTTCGCCCTTTCGGGTATGTAGACTTCGCGGTCTTCCGGTTGTACCTCTCCCACTGGGGGAGGTGTAGAAGGGCGGGTTTCGTGTAGTGTAACGTCCTCGTTATAAATACGCAAATAAAAGTGATAAGCCTCGCGACCTTTATCGAACAGTTGTTGTGCGTAATCATTGGTCTCCCCGAACAAGTTAATCAAATAAGCAGAGAAATATGTGAGGTCCTTAGGGAAGGCATTTCTGTTGTCCCCACTGGCCAGTTCAAGTTTCTCTGCGACTTTGAGTGCCTTGTCGGTTAAACTCAGATAGTCCGCAAATTTAACTGTTTCATCATCATTGTCATCATTTTCTCTTTCTCTTTTCTTTTTCTTGACAATAGTAGCAGCCGCAGTAGCGGAAGTTGTAGCAGCAGCAGTAGCAGTAGCCCGATTAGTTGCGTATCGTTCCGCCTCTGCCCGTCTCGTTTCCCAATAGCCCGGCACCGTCAATGCACCGGTAGTTCGGCGACATCCTGGTGCCGGGCTAGGTAGGGTCGGAGAGGGCTGAGAGGGCAGAGAGGGCGGAGAGGGTGGTGAGGGCGGAGAGGGTGGTGAGCCTGAGATAGGAATACAAACGATATAAAACAGAGCATGCTTACCGGCAGGGGTGGGAGGCGTAGCGAGGGTAGGGAATGCGGCACTAGCAACTGCAGAACTATCACCTAATAAATATGAAATGTGTTAAGTATCGCGGATCGGATATGATCGGCTTACCTCCTGCGTACTGCCGAATACGTCCGACACCCATTAAAAGAGCGAGATTCGCTCTTTCAAGTACATAAATCCTATGTTTTAATTTATGTACCTCATTTTTGAGGTGGTGGGAGCGGTTGCTCCTGGCCACCGTCTTCTTGCACGCCCCGCAGTACCAAGTCTCCGCGGGCATTTATTAAAACACTACTGATGATATGATGATATTTATATTGTTACTACTACTACTACTATTACTACTACTACCACTACTACTACAACTTCTATTTGTACATTACCTACTCTAAATTATTAAATTTCTAAGCTCTAGTACTCTTCACCTGCTCTAAATAATTAAATTTCCTAGCTCTACTACACTACTAGGAATTAAAATATTTAATTTTCTAGACCCCACTAGTAGTAGGGAGGCTGGCTGCCAGCCAGCCTCAGGTTTCACCTATGTGTTGAGCGTCTCAACTGACGACAGGCCGATGTCATGATGGCATAGGAGGTAAATCAAACCCCTGATGTTGGTAGATTTACTCGATATAAAAATCGAGGCGACGCCTCGGGCACTCTCTATTGTATGGTCTGAGCCGCTGGTTAACTCCCACTCCTCTGCGTTCGCGTCATAGATGCGAAGGTACGTCAGTGGAAGGTTGGCGGTAGTCACATGGTGACCACTCTTGAGGAAACTGATCGTCCCTACTATGACGTCGAGGAGGCAGTTCAGGAAATTATAACCCTCCGTTTCAGCAAAAATGGTGTCCCAGCGAGCTTTGGGCAAACGGACATCCGCGCTGCCAAAAACGATGGGGCTATCTAACCGATCTGACTCAGATCATCTGAGAAGTCATAGTGGTGGCACAACGCATAGTTGACGTTGATGAGCCTCATCAGATGAGGCCGAGTGCTGCCAGCACTGACAAGGATCCCGACAAGCGCGGAATCACCGAGTCGGTTTCGAATACGAGTGCAGCTGCGTCAGGGAATACAGCAAGCTAGGCGTTGAACCTATTGACGACAAATGGCCTAATCGAGACCAATACCACGCTTGGGCAGAGCGTCTCGTCTTCGCCGTCTACCACGTCAGGGTCGACAGCTACGTATGGGGTCCGCGTATGGTTTCGAAACCCACGACCTTGGAGCGCATGGTGCCAGCGAGGTCCGGGCTTCCAATGCCATAGGGCTGTGTGTAATGGACAACCAGGCTCACCACCTAATCAATGAAACCAAGTGAGATGACCACAGTGTTATATACGAGTTCTGGCGACCGATTCGATTCATTGAACT
>JAAPAO010000872.1:0-10831 GCA_013115145.1 Perkinsus chesapeaki
CCGCTCGCTTGGGTGCACTGCGCTGCCCCATCCGCCTTCGTGAGAGAGAGTTGGTTGATGACGTAAAACTAAGATAATCTGATGGCTTATTATGGTCGTATGCGTGAAGTTATGATGAAGTCGGCTGAAAAGTGGAAGAATAAAGTCTGATTTTTTTATGTCTTTCCAATATGTGTCTCCTATTGTGGTGTATTGTGTTCACAGTGGGGTATTGGACGCAACGAATTGTTAAAGACCATACGGAGTTTTCCTTTTTTTCCATCAGAATTCAACGGTCCGCTTCTCGATAGAGTCGTGGCCCAACTGAATCTCTTTTGAGTATCTTGTGACACTTGTATATCTCGCGTATGGGGCTTCGTTTAGCCTTACGGAAATCGGCCCTTGCTGGTCCACTGTGAGATGTGACAGGGAATACGTTTTCGATCGAAAAAAGTTTATGAATAGAATTCTTCTGGGTTAACTATTAGACCGAGAAGCGGAGGCAAAGTGACTTTGAGCTCAATAAGTTGAGCTTCTAAAGATTTATTAAGCGTACGATGTTTCTCTATGACTCGAAGTGGAGCTCGGGACACTTTAAAGGGAAACATTCTAACTGTTGAGGGTTTTTCCTATTCTTGCTAGAAGCATTTTTAAGACTACTGCATTGTAATGTCTGCCGCTACAAGTGAATTGAAGGACCATGTCTATATGTAAGAATGTTCAACTGTTTGAGAGAAGTGTGGTATGAGCTTGTAGGTACATATTCAGTAACAAAGGTTCAGGGCCATCACCAACAGTCAGCCATTTCTGTGCTAAATTGCAAGTCTGGCTCGATCTGGCCGGTGTCCCGTATTCCCTTATTAACCAAGAGACGCCTGCCGGGCCATACAGTAAGACCTCATCTGCACCACCTTGTGCATGCGTGCAAATATATTGTGCGACAAGTACCACTGATCTTTTTTCATGCTGCAAATTTTGGTTATTTTCGAAACAAAAATAAAGTGAATATTGAAGGTAGAGTAAAACGGGGCCGACTAGTCAGGACAAAGCTCAAGTGTAAATAGATGCTATGAGCTTCCTCATTATACGTTTTTTATTATTTTTATGAGAGCTTCCCTTCGACTTCACAGTGTGAAGTTTACACACTTTGTGAATATGTTTATAATATAAAGTAGACAATTCATATATCTTTGAGTCACGACATGAAACGGTTGATCGATTTTGCCTAAATCGATTGTGATCATCGATTGTGATATCTCTGGCAGATAAGCTTCCTTACATAAAGCTAAACGGCGAGGAATATGGTGATTCAAGTATCATTATCGATACTCTGTCACATAAGCTCAACAAGAACTTGGACAAAACCCTCGATGAAAAGCAAAAGGCTGCCGGCCTGGCTGTAAAGAGAATGATCGAAGAACATACATTTTTCCTGCTCGTCGACGACAGATGGTCAAACCACCCAGATCTTTTTTCTGAGTATCTTGGTACCGTTCAATCGTACCCGTCGCTCATGAGACCGATTGTGAAAATGGTCGCCAGAAGACGTCTTCTGGGCGCCACTTACTCGCAAGGCGTTGGTCGTTTGCCCGATGAAGAAAAGAAAAAACGACTAAGTCAAGATGTCTCTTCGCTTGCAAGTATTCTCGGAAACAAGTCTTACATGTTAACCAACGACGAACCAACCGAAATCGATGCCACTGTGTTTGGTTTTATGCTAGCTGAGCTTGGCATCGACCCTGAATACACTAAGGTCTCAGCGTTCTGTCAAGAGTGTCAAAAATATGACAACTTAATGAGCTATTATGAACGTATGAGTGATAAGATTAAGATAAGCAAATAAACGACTGCATTGTGCCGCATATCTGTCTGAAGGACTTTTTATTACTATCATAGTCCCCTGGTGAGAACATCCCACCCCACGAACGATTGCGTTCCTTGGGGGAATATCGAACCACTACCTTCGCTGTGGGTACTGTCGACAAAAAAATGGTATGACCGTATCTTAAGTGTCTCCTGCATTATCCGTTTTATAGTCAGTCAAGATATTAGTCTCTCTAACATATTAGTTTTGTTACCAGTTTCGTGGGGATCAAGTGAAGATGGCTTGTGCAATAACTAATCAATATCTTTTAAGGGAAATGTCAGTACAATGATATGTTTTAGTCCCTACTGGGTCTGTTTTAGAGCATGTTATTATCTATTCAGGATTGGGTAATCAGCTTGATAATGACTCAACATTGCATATGATATATCCATCGATCTCGAAGATACCTCATTAAAGTCGAAACCGCTCAAGAAATTGCGAGGCTGCCACCTCGAGCGGATCTCAGAAAGGGAAGCGAGAAAGACTTTCAAGAGGATAATGATGACGACATCAACCCCAGTGGGCCCGGCAGTATTTGCACGATGCTCCTGATATGACCATCAATTGCGAGCTCTATCGAGGCTTCGCGCAGACTTGATGCGAAAGGTTGCCGGTTCGATTCTCGGTCAAAGGATCTAAGGTATGCCGTTACTTCACTTGGTTTTTTACCTGGATCGGACTCTTTGAGGGCTACGATACCGTGTTTACATCTTTTCCGGCCATGAATAAGCCCGTCTTCATCCAACAACCCGTTGGTGAATTCCATTTAGGGTCGCAGATCCGTACCTTCCAGCATCGTTTGCTTGCTAAATGATACAGCAGGGGCGGATTTCGGGTTGATATGCTCACTCGAAAACCATGATGTTGCCAAGCTTCAGGACCAGTAACATTGCCCATGTGAAACAGACTCATCCACCACAGCGTTCGCGACACAATTTCTGTCCCCCTAGGTAGTGTGGCTGAACAGTCCCGCCCGTGCCGAATCCGGAGACATCGGGAAGTATCTTCAACATTTACAATCTGACAATAGAAGAGCCCTTTAGAAGCTACACTGGCAACGGGGTCAGGTGGCCGAGCTCTATCAGTTGTTATATGTTCATTACCTTAGGAAAGTATTCCCTGCTATATTTCGCGGCATAATTTAGCCTCTTTGCCCGACTGCCTTTACGGTTTTCGTCTCATACTTTTGTCATGTATGATTAGCATAAGCTCTTATCATCGTTAAGCGTAAAATTTCGAGTGAGTGTTGTCTCCACCTGTCGAGCTGTCCCATTTGCACAAACATCAACAGCACACCACTGCCGCTATTTAACTCTCTTTTCCTAGCTAAATCATCCTCCGAACTATCATACGATTTTTTGCACAGTTTTGCGCCACCTCGAAAAAATCAAAGAATACGAACTTACTTCGTAGTTTGGTTTTTCTGTTATGCGTTTTCTCGCCGGAGCATTCGCTGCCTTGGCGCTGTCCATCGGGCTATCTGGTTGCTCTAGCTCAAAGAGCACAACAACTACAACTACTCCCAAACCATCGGGCTCTCAGTCCAATACCGCTACTGGTGCCCCTCTCCCTAAGGGGGAAGTGGGTATCCAAAACGGTCCTATCTCCGGCTTGACGGTGCCGAAAAACACTACTAAGCAGCAACCGATCATTCAAGACGTCGAGGTGTTCTATGGTATTCCCTTCGCCAAGTCTCCTGTTGGAGATCTGAGGTTCAAGGCTCCTCAAGAGTACGATGAGCAGTGGTCCTCAGCTAAGAAGATGATTACTAAGTCCAATCATTGCCCTGATAAGTACGGCCGCGGAAATGAAGACTGTCTTTACCTTAACGTTTTCCGTCCGGCAAATGCAACTACTGACTCAAAGCTCCCGGTGATGGCTTGGATATTTGGTGGTGGATTCGTGGATGGTGACGCTGCTGATTCTGATTATGATGGCAGTGCGTTGGCCTCGCAGCATAATGTTATTGTTGTTAGTATGAACTACAGGCTTGGTGACCTTGGGTACTTTGCCTCTCCTGCATCGTTGCAGCAGGAAGGCACTACTGGTAACTGGGGTCAAATGGATCAACAAATGGCATTAAAGTGGATACAGAGGAATATCGGTGCATTTGGTGGTGACGAGGATAGGGTTTTACTGTTTGGTGAATCAGCCGGTGCCTTCAGTGTTGTATGGCATATTGCCGCACCCAGTAGTGCTGGTCTCTTCCACTCGGCTGTCCTCGAGTCCAGTACCAGCCACACTGATATATTTTTCCAGCAGCCCGATGATGCTTATCGTTATTATGATTGGGTTGCGCAAGAACTTGTTGGTTGCAAAGATGCTAATGATATGGATTGCCTTCGTAAGGCAGATGCCTCCAAATTCACCCTCCCCAAGAACGTTCGTTTCGACCCCGAGAAGTGTCCCGAATGGGGCTCTCCGATCTTCCCTATGATGCCAGTTGGACCTTGCATCGATGGCAAGATTCTTCCGGATATTCCTTTGAACATGGTTAAGAAGGGCAAGTTCAACAAGGTGCCCACGATTGTCGGTACGAACCGTGATGAGGGCACTGCTTTCGTTGCTGGACTATCAGGAGTTGTTCCTGGTGTGCCGAGACAACCCGATATGGATGACGTTAACACACTCCTGTTTTACATGCTTCAGAATGAGACCGCCGTCAACGAGGCATTGGCTTCTTACCCCGTGGCTGACTACGCTACAACTTATGGTGCTGATAGCCAGGGCTTCGAGCTGGCCTCTGAGATGATACGTGATGCTATCTTCCACTGTCCTAGCCAGGAGTTGGCCCAAGCCATCACAGACCAGGGAGGAGATGCCTACGTTTACCTCTTCAATATGGACCCTATTTTCCCTAAGTGGGTCGATAAGATCAATACTGGTGACAAGCCCTTGTTCGGTTTTGGTAACTTCACTCCAGAGCAGATGGGAACTTTCCATACTGCAGAGATTCCCTTCGTCTTCAAGCGTTTCGAGGACCACGGTGTGACTATGAAGGACCCCAACATGTACGAGGTTTACATGGGACACCCTCCACGCAACCCTGGTGATGTCTACCATGAAGTATCAGATCAGATTTCGTGTATGTGGGCGAGCATGGCCGCTAGTGGGAAGCCCAACGGGGACGGTGTTGTTTGTCCACCTCATCCTGACCTTCCCGATTGGGGCACTTATTTGGGTAACCCCAGCAACTCCTTGGGACAATATCTTCATCTAGGCCGGGATGTGAAGATGGATCCCTTGGCCCAAACAAATGCATATCCTCACTCAGAGTTTGCTAGTAAAGATGTTTGTAAGTTCTGGAATGCCCAGCAGTTCAGATTTCACGACTTGAGGAGCGATCTCACCAATAGCACGGCAAAGACCGTCTCCTTCGTCGTATGAGCCCTTCCATTTGCCTTCTATAGTATTTTGAAACACACACGCCTTTATTGACAATTATTTGGCTACAAGTCATGGTCGGCATTCCGCTTTAGTGCAGATCTTTTTTGCCGCCGTGTCTTGCGAACTCGAGCTGAAAGCTCCTTTTGTCACCCCTCCAATGTGGCGGTTACATATTGTCTAATTACCCGTCTTGAGTACATCAATCATATTGGGAGTGGGAGGTAGACAACTTTTGTGTCGATCTGCACGCACGCGCAAGAGAGGGCTCTGAGGGGACTGGTCCTACGAGAAGCTAGCAATGTTCTGTACCACGCTTTGACTTTCAGTCTTTATATTCCTGTAGTTAGCGCCCCTTATTGTTCGTCTTTAGCATTGTGCGATTTCCTTTTTTGGTATGAAAATTTCCGTGCCGGTATGCTCCGCCCTGGGTGCCTTAGCTTTAGCCCTATCTGGTTGCTCTTCCTCGAGCACCACACCACCCCCAACACACAGTCCCGCTTCGGTGCCGACAACTCCCGCTCCTACGACTCCTTCCAAGTCAGTAGTCGCCAGTGTTGAAACTGAGGCGGGTCCGATGGCAGGTGTCCTTTATTCGGCGAACCTCACTTACCAACAGCCGATCATACAGGACGTCGAGATATTCTATGGTATCCCATTTGCCGACCCTCCAGTGCGAGACCTCCGATTCCGAGCTCCTCACGAGTTCAGTGATACATGGAGCTCACCAAAGTTGATGGACACCAAGAAGAGCCCATGTGTTAATAGCGGTGGCAAGGGCGATGAGGATTGCCTCTACCTCAACGTGTTCCGTCCCGCCAACGCTACTGCCAATTCCAGTCTACCGGTGATGGCCTGGATATTTGGTGGCGGACTCGTTAATGGTGACGCTGCCGATTCGAACTACGATGGCAGCGCCTTGGCCTCGCAGCATAATGTTATTGTTGTTACGATGAACTACAGGCTTGGTACCTTCGGTTACTTCGCGTCTGATTCCTCAATGGGGGAGGAAGGCACTACTGGTAACTGGGGTCAAATGGATCAACAAATGGCATTGAAGTGGATACAGAAGAATATCGGTGCATTTGGTGGTGACAAGGATAGGGTTTTACTGTTTGGTGAATCAGCCGGTGCCTTCAGTGTTGTATGGCATATTGCCGCACCCAGTAGTGCTGGTCTCTTCCACTCGGCTGTCCTCGAGTCCAGTACCAGCCACACTGATATATTTTTCCAGCAGCCCGATGATGCTTATCGTTATTATGATTGGGTTGCTCAAGAACTTGTTGGTTGCAAAGATGCTAATGATATGGATTGCCTTCGTAAGGCTGATGCCTCCAAATTCACCCTCCCCAAGGACGTCCGTTTCAATGCATCAATAGCTCCTGAGTGGGGCTCTCCCATTTTCCCTATGATGCCAGTTGGGCCTTGCATCGATGGAAGTATCCTCCTCGATACCCCTTTGAATGTGGTGAAGGCCGGAAAGCACAACAAAGTCCCCACTATTGTCGGTGTCAACCGTGATGAAGGCACTGGTTTCGTTGCAGCCCTATCGGGAGTGATGCCGGGCATCCCTAAGCAGCCAACTCTGTCTGACGTCCGGAAGATACTTTTCTATGTTCTCCAGAATGAAACGGCGATCGACGAGGCGCTTGGTCAGTATGCCTTGGATAATTACGATGATGTGTACGGTGAAGTAAACCAAGGCTTTGAGCTCGCCTCTGAAATGATCAGGGATGCCATCTTCCATTGTCCGAGCCGTGCCTTCGCTAAGGCTTTGAGTGAACAAGGCGACGATGCTTACGTCTACCTGTTTAACATGAACCCTATTTTTCCGAAGTGGATCCAGGAGATCAATACTGGCGACCAACCTATGTTCGGTTTTGGTAACTTCACTCCAGAGCAGATGGGTACATTCCATTCTGCGGAGATTCCCTTTGTCTTCAAGCGCTTTGAAGAGCGCTCTATGAGCCTCCTCGAGATAAACATGTACCAAGCTTACATGGGTCATCCACCTCGTGAGCCAGGCGATGCCTTCCATGGTGTATCTGACAAAATGTCTTGCATGTGGGCTAACATGGCTTATAGTGGCAAGCCCGTTGGTGGTGACGCTGTGTGCCCTCCAAACCCAGAGTTGCCTGATTGGGGCACCTACATGGCCAACAGCAGCAATCCTCTTGGCCAATATCTCCATCTTGGTCGTTCAGTTGAAATGATGCCCGTGAAAAAATCTGTATACTATCCCGTGTCGGAGTTCGTTAGCTCCGACAAGTGCGATTTCTGGGATGCCCATGATTTCGTCTTCCATAATCTTCGCGCTGATCTCGAGTCGACTACTACTACTACCGCCACCATTCGTCCTACAGTTATCGTTTGAAACACACGTTCCTGTTCCTACTAGGAAAACGGAAGTTCCCCTGGGAAGTTCCCAGTGGCATTTTCTGAGAGATCCTTCTCATCTCGTTTGCTTCTTCTCTTTGGGGCTGCGTTGTGCAGCTCCGTTTGTCCCCTTATTTCCTTGGGCTCCCAAAGTTGCCCTTAATATCTCTTGTTTGTCTTCTACATACACTTACTACCACCATTTCTTCACCGTACAGGACACCTCTTGTGTTGTTCCAAGTAGGCCGAGGAAATTCGCGAAATCTCCGATGTGTTAGAGAAACGTAATGCGGATATTTCACGAGTAAACAATTGTGAAACAAGCCTCACTGAGCTCATATTGGGGAGTCCACCTGGGTCTGGCTGCGTGGCAAGAATCACGGTATATGTATTAAACTCTCTCGGCAGTTGCGCATAGAAGGGATAGTCCAACGAAGCCTTCTTTGGCGTTGTACTATAAGTCAAGCACACGAATAAACACCCTACGCAATATCATTGTCACAACTTGACGTCAGCTTACATAGTCTGACTATGATAGTCAAGGTTTGCTGCTTACTATTGAAAGGTTGCCCTCTGCGAGAATACATGATATCGTTTAATATAGCTTATCGGGTAGTTCAAATGGTGAAAACTGTTATTAGTCATGCTTATGTTGTCTTAAAACCCACGCGGCGCTACGTGCATCTGGCCGAGACCTGGTACTGGTTTCACGCCAATCGCACTGTCTCCTTGTACGGGGTTGATACGCTAGTATGTTGTGCGGATCGACTAGCCTAGCTGAACCCGCCTCGAATACCACTGACAGACTCCAGTTTGTATTCGATATTGTTATCGATAATTATGGCTCATGTCGGTTCTCAAGTGTATCTGTTTCTCTAGTTTTTGGCTTATTTTTGACCCCATGCGTTTCGCCGCCGTCTCGTGTGCAGCAGTGGCTGCCTTCTTCATCGCCGGTTGCTCGGAGGAGCCCAGTGCGAGCACTACTCCTGCAGCTCAACCATCGGGTGACCAGACCACTCCATCGCCTATAACGACAACTAGCTCTCCATCTTCACGCCAAGTTATGATCCAGAACGGCCCTATTGTTGGTGTTACGTCTTATGCTAATATGACAAAGCAACAGCCGATTCGCCAAGATGTTGAAGTCTTCTATGGTATCCCCTTTGCTAATCCACCGGTAGGTGACCTTCGTTTTAAAGCTCCTAGGGAGTTCACCGACTCCTGGGATGACGTCGAGGAAATGAGCACTAAGAAGAGCATGTGCGTTCAGAGCAGCGGCAAAGGAGATGAGGACTGCCTTTATCTCAATGTCTATCGTCCTGCTAATGCCACCGAAGCTGATAAGCTTCCTGTAATGGCTTGGATCTACGGTGGTGGTTATGTTAACGGCAATGCATTGAGCTACGATGGAACAGCTCTTGCTGCGGAGCACAACTCTATCGTCGTCACAATCAACTATAGGCTCGGACCACTTGGTTTTTTCGGTTCTCCAGCCTCGTTTGAGGAAGAGGGGACCACAGGCAACTGGGGACAACTTGACCAGCAACTAGCCTTGGAGTGGATCCAGAAGAATATTGCTGCCTTCGGTGGTGACAAGGATCGAGTTATGATATTCGGTGAATCAGCCGGCGCATTCAGCGTCATGTGGCATTTGGCAGCTCCCGGTAGCGCTGGGCTTTTCCACTCTGCTATTCTTGAGTCTGGTACTAGCTACACTGGTATATTCTTCCAACAGCCCGAGGATGCTTATAAGTACTATAATTGGGTATCTCAGGAACTTATTGGCTGTGCCGATGGTAACGACCTGTCTTGCTTGCGCCAAGCCGATGCTTCCAAGTTTGCCTTGCCCAATGGTATCCGATTTGACCCTAGCGCCGCTCCTGAGTGGGCATCTCCGATATTCCCCGCTATGCCTGTTGGTCCTATTATCGACGGTGTCGCTCTACCCGATGTTCCTCTGGAGGTCGTTCGATCTGGCAAACACAACAATGTCTCCACCATTGCTGGTGTTAACCATGACGAAGGCAGTGGATTCGTCCTCATGCTCAAATCTCTTGTGCCTGATGTTCCTGCCATACCAACTGAGGAGTCTGTTAGGTCCACCATCCAGTACATGCTACAGGATGAGGAAGCCACGGAAGAGGCGATGAAGCTTTACCCGCCTGAGAACTTTGCTTCTGTCTACGGTGAGGATAACATCGGGTTCGAGCTGGCAGCTGTGATGATCAGAGATGCTATCTTCCACTGTCCAACAATGGCCCTTGCTGAAGCTCTCACTAAACAGGGAGGAAGCAGCTACATGTATGGCTTTCAAATGAACCCCTTGTTCCCTAAAATGGTAGCTAACATTAACACTGGTGATATCCCCGGCTTAAACTTTGGCAACTTCACAGTTAATCAGATAGGGACTTTCCATTCTGCTGAGATTCCCTTCGTTTTCAAGAGCTTCAGCGACAAGGCGGTGTCTCTGAAGAGCCCTAATATGTATGACCTATACATGGGTCACCCCCCTCGTAAGCCTGGTGATTCTTATCATGTTGTATCCGATAAGTTTTCCTGTATGTGGGCGAACATGGCCTCTGGTGCTTCACCTGTTGACGGCGGTGCTACTTGCCCAGCTAAGCCGGATTTGACTGAGTGGGGGCAATACTTGGGAAACTCCGAGAACCCATTGGGTCAGTATCTTCATATTGGTACCGATGTTGAGATGAGAAGTATCCGTGAGGACAACCAGTATCCTGATGCTGAGTTCCCTAACGTTGAAGTGTGTGAATTTTGGAATTCTCACCCGATAGTCTTCCACAACTTACGAGCCGATTTGGCTGCTACTACCACAACTGTTCAAGTGTGATTTGATTGGTATTTTGACAACGATACTCTATTTACTTTTCTTCTTTACTTCAAATATTTGCCATCCAGAAGCGATGAGTAACTTGTTAGTTTTGACCAATACATTGTCAAGAGAATGGACCCCAGAGGTGCGTTAGCGTTGCGTTGAAAAAGCAGTCAATGTCGATGCCTGTTCCACTGTGTAGCTTCCACTGTACACAACAATGTGCTGATATAGCTTCAATAGATGACTACACTTTTTTCAACGACTATTTCGACAATAGTTTACGAAATTTACGTTAAGATTCTCGTTTAGTATCGGTCACTTCAATATACCCTGGGAGGTGGTAGTGGTGGTTTAGTATCGGCCACTTCAATATACCCTGGGAGGTGGTA
>JAAPAO010000873.1:0-10830 GCA_013115145.1 Perkinsus chesapeaki
AATCCGAAACGGTTCAGTTTCGGGCGACGGCGATAATTGCATCATGGATATGACAACGTACAGAATCTTATCAGAACCATTCCACGTTTGATGGGACAGAAGATCCACCGCTTAGAGTGAATCTAACCAAAGTCGCGGATCAGGTGAGAAATGAAGAGGAGCACGTACGTGACAAGGTTCCAGACTAGATCTTCCTGTTCCATGTCCATCATTCTGTCCAAGATAGTGTTCTTCAACTTGTCACCATTCTTCAGTTCTTTGCTCCTCTGATCTATTATTTCTGTGCAGTATTTCTCAACACTCTCGATGGACGAGTGTAACTGGGGACGAAGTTGGTAGCGATCTACTTAGAATCCACGGGATTTAATCCCGTAAGGAAATAGACCCACTCACCTTGGCCACCGGTTTGTTAAGCGTAAAAGGAAACCTGTTCTTCATCATTGGTGCCATCTGAATATGGTTCAGCATGAAATCGAACCCCTCAAGGAAATTTTGGAATACTCGGTAGGTATATTCACGTTCAGCAGCGCTATGCGGGTCTGACAGGATACAACAAACCGATTCGGTTTAACCGAATGAATATATCCGAAAGACTTCTACCTAAGGGACTTAGGAGGTTGTAATCTCTCCCGAAATTGGATGCCATTGTGAAGTCCAACGCAGCGCGTTGTAGCAAGTTATGTGGTTCCCAATCATGAACAGTTCCATGCTGGTCGGCCAAGGCTGATAGAACGTGAACCTAACAGACATCATTAAGAAGTAATGATTTCCATCGTTAAGCTGTGCCTCATGACCCACCAGCCTTCGAGCCATCTGACCCATAATTGGCACCATCGCCCGAGTATTGGGCTCTGCGAGAATGGGGTCCACTTTCCTTCTGTTTAAACGCCATGCATGTCCATCAGTTAAGAATGTTCCGCGACTCGGCAACAAACCCTTCAAGTTGAGCTGCCTGATCACAACCTCGTTCCTCGAGTCCCTGATGATTTGCGTCACGGTCTCAGGACTCCTGGTGACGATGAATGGTGTTGCGAAGACCCTGAAGAGAGAGCTGAATGTCCAGCAGCACTCGCTATCGGGGGAGATATATCCCTGACGCATTATTACGTGATACAACAGGTTTACTTGAACAACCAGTCCCCGAATACGCCATGCGACTAGTAGATAACCAGCTTTATTATCTACTAGGTCGCATAGTCTATTTGGAGATCGGTGCTATGCAAAGGACTTACCAGAAAGCAATTGTTTTGCCATACTGATTAGTCCAAGCGCGCAGGCACTTCAAAGCGTTATTCGGATCCAACTCTAGGGCTACACCGAATATAGGATTACCCTGAAGAGCGGGATCTGGAACTAAACTACCTCGACGATTATCCCAAAGAAAATTGTGGGACTTTACCTCAGGCCCTGGAAATGGCAACGGCTCTTTGCCGATAATCATTTTAACCAGTTTCAGAGTCCCAAATGCAGTCGCTAGAACGAGTCCTCCGCGCAAAGCAATCGGTGCATAACGCTGCAGGATCTGCCCAATCTTGACGTTCAGTATAGCTGACACTTCCATTTGATGGAGTGCGACAAATCTGATTCAACAACACTGATGAGATAAAAAACCCACTTGTACTTGACATTCGGATGGCTACGTACTCGACGGAACAGAGAATGGGGAGGGGGGGAAACTAGAGGAAACTTTAGGGAGAAGTGAACACATGGATAACCAGCTCATCATGGGTACCCCGCATAAGGTAGCCCGCCGGTGCACTGTTACCCATTCAAGTCGGATGCTCACACAGTATCACACAACTGCTATCATGAGCAATTGTCTCCTCTAGCCTAGCTCTTCGATTCCATTATTTATTGTTACTTGATTGTGCTCAACTCTAGTTGCGGTCACGACTAACTATAGTCTAGCCCTCCCCGCACAATGGCATTTTCTGTGACACTTTCACGATGTTCATGCGTGCGTAACCGAGATGCTTTACTTTAGAATATCCATGCTTAAGTATCAATGCAGTATAGAATCTATGCTCCATTGGAGCAATGGAGTTGGATGTAATGGAGCAAAATGGTGTGAGATCAGCATCATTTCGCAGACATGGGCATGAGTTATCTTTCAAGCCATCGGAATCTGCTCAAGCTACGGCCTGGGAACCTCACTGGACCGTCGAAGACGGACCGTCTCTCTATCGGCTTAGGGGCCTCTGGAACAGGAGATCCACTACTTGAAGTAGACCTTATCGGTGATTAAGAAGCAGTGGTTACTAACCACAGTGAGGGGTCGAGTGAAGCACGCAAAAGACTGGTTAAATCTTCCTGTGCTATAGCGATCACTCTGCGACAGGAGTCCTGTCACAGGAAATGGCTTGATATACACCATTTCAAGAACAAATTAGTAAACGCCCAGAACAAATTAATATAGCCCAGAACAAATTAGTAAAAACCCAGAATAAATTAATATAGCCCAGAACAAATTAGTAAAAACTCAGAACAAATTAATAAAGCCCATAACAAATTAGTAAAAACCCAGAACAAATTAATATAGCCCAGAACAAATTAGTGAGAACCCAGAACGATTTCGTGAGGGTCATGACGTGAGCTGAACAAGTTGACCGAAATACCCATTGACTTCGCGGCATAGTACAGTGCACAGTCTGCCGAACTTCCGTGCGCCCACCCAAGGGAGAAACCAGGGTGGCCGGTTTTTCATTCTTTCATTCTTTCTTACGGAAAGAATTTCTATTTTTCCGAAAGAAAGAGTGTCTATTTTTCCTCGGAAAAATAGGAAAAATAGCCACTCCGAAAACAAGAGGCCTAGCACGTAGGGAGAGTCTTACAAATACCGCAATACACTTATAATCCTCGGCAAGGATTTAGTATCAATGGGGTTGAGAAGAAACCATAAAAATAGATGCCATCTATTAGATGGCTTTTATATGACCCTACCAGGGATCAAACCCGCTCCTTTCTCATCTGGGGGCATGCCTCAGCAAAGATACCCTGCCTATGCCTCCGAATACGCTAAGTTTGTAGTAATTTATTGCATTAGCTTAACGCTAATAGTATGCTCCATCTCTATAATGTGCATAATAATCATGCCATAATTAATGGCTCCGATCCTATCTCAGCGAAATTCCCACGATTTCTCTACTATACGAAAAGGTCCGAAGTAGCGCGAGGGCCAGAGTTGCCCAAGCGTTTCGCGAAGGTGAAGACGGTACGCAATTGCAGCTGCAAATGGTATAAAACCGACCACAGGCCCCAATATTCACTGCTTTTGCGCGATAATGCAAACTGGTCTCGTATACCATTGCATTAAAAGAGAAAGTATAAATAGAGCTGTATGTGCTACGATTGTTGAAGAGATGCTAGACAAAATATCAGCTAGCGGACGGAATCTCGCCGACCTCACCTTCGTCGGCCCGACGACGTCGGGGACAATGCTCCACTGGAGCATTGTCCCCTGGTGCTCTGTGGAGCAGCTCCAGCCCATTCAGGGCTGGAGGCCGTGTTCGAAGCCAAAGGTAGCAAAAACTATTGTCATACTGTACCACTGCCACCTCTCTTTCAACAGGTGCGCGATTGCTCCGCTTGCCACCTCATTCTTTCTCAATTAATCCCATAGAAGACTGTTTCTCTGCCGCGAAGCAAGCAATGAAAACACAGAACGCAGCGACCAGACAGCAGCTTTTTGATGAGCAATGGGATAACGGTAGAGGCCAAAAACGAAAACTGAGTACCGTCTGCAATACTGCGAGATGCTCCTACAAAAAGGCGTGGATGCTATAACAATGGGGACCTGCATAAGGTGTTTCAATCACGTACAAACGCTTTATCCACGATGCTTGGCAATGGAGGACATGCCTGTCGGAGCATGAACGTCATTATACATAATGTAACTTATAGTGTACATTCAATATATGTAGGGTATAAACTACATGTCCAGGTGCATGTCGCTTACATGATGTAGGCAAGGTAAACTTGCCGAACTGTCGGAAACTTTCCGACACAATGGGAGTTGTTGACTGAATTGATCTAGGAATATATTAATTTGTTCTGGGCTTTCACTAATTTGTTTTGGGCTATATTAATTTGTTCTGGGATTTTACTAATTTGTTCTGGGCTATATTAATTTGTTCTGGGCTTTTACTAATTTGTTCTGGGCTATATTAATTTGTTCTGGGCTCTTACTAATTTGTTCTAGGGTATATTAATTTGTTCTGGGCTACTAATTTGTTCTGGGCTATAGTAATTTGTTCTGGGCTTTTACCAATTTGGTCTTGGGTTTTACTAACTAGTTTTTGAAATGGTGTAGCCTTTTATAGTCTTGATAGGCTTTTCAATCTCTGCCGTCCTTGACATTATTTCTTCATAGTATACTCACGCCTATTCCCAAATATTTCCCTTCCCTAGCAGACTTCTCTAGAGTCTTGACTTCACGATTGAGCCTGGATGTTTCTACTGGGGAGTCTCTGATGGGAAGCTTGAGTGGCTGATAGTGCCGGGGTTCCGGCAGCCCGACATTATCGATAAAGTCCAGTCGATCACATAAGGCTTTAGATTGTCTTAGATTTCGTACCTCTCGGCTTAGATTACCCAACGATTACTTTGAAGCATCTTGGTAAAAAGCGTCATCAGGAGCCCATTTCGAAAGTCTCTTTAAAGAAGCTTTCGTAATGGTGAAACCGTTTCACCATTACGAAAGCTTGGCCGTTACGGCCAGAATCTGCTTTAACTGCTTTCGAAAGTCCCGCTCACCAACCTCAAGAAGGCTTCTTTAAACCGGCAGTTTCTTTAGGTTGAAGAGAAGGGCCCCCTCTTTAAAGGTGCCTTCTTGAAAGGTGCACAATGTACATGTTAAATTTTTTAAGAGTCTTCCAAGAACCCCTTAACTGGCTTCAAAAGCCCATCCTTCTTGAAACTCAAGGCTTGAGAAGCTAATCCCCCTCATGGGAACTTCCTTGGGGAAGTTAACCTTCCCATTGGGAAGGTTAAGTATCTTAACCCCGGAAAACCGATCTTAACTTAAGATCGGTTTTCCGGGGCTCTTAAACGAAAGTATGTGGCTTTGTAGCGCGGCGCACTGGTCATGGTCAAACTGGTCAAAGCATGATGAATTTGAGGCTTGTGAGACTTCGAATGGAGCACTTTGACTAAATATTTACTAGGATCGATTTCTTCAGGGCAAATTTCGAGTCATAACTGTGTCAAAGACGAGACGCGGGTTCAAATCCTAGTTAGTACATGTGTTTTCCCACCCAATAAAAGCTCAAGAAGGCTTCTTGAGGTATAAGAATGTGTTGCGTGGACAGTTGCAATTTCAGTGGGTTATGCAATGGTCCACTACTAGTCGGTTTTGGATCTGAGGGGATTGATGGAAGCATTTGAGTTGCTGTTTCGTGACGAAACTTTCGTGAAAAGTTGAGGACGAGGGGACGCGACCGTGCGGAGTCAGCATGAGGTCGTATGAGCTTTTGAATCCCACTAACCATGGCCCAGTTCATTGTTGATCCCGCAAGCGCCATGCAGTCCAAGTACTCGAGGATCGAGATGCCATTCAAGTTCAGGTATGCCACTCACGGGAGTCTAAAACGGTCTGCAGCCTGGATGTTGCTCGTTTGTGGGCCAAAAATGACCGTCCATTCAACACATGGGAAGATTACAACTCTTTCACGATAATCGTTCTCCTGTCAGTGACCAAAGTGAAGCGCGAAGCACCTACAGAAGACGTTTACTTGTTATCCCTGGGGATGAGGAAATCGATGATACGCCTCTGGCGATAATACCAAGAGATGACTCTGTTTTCGCCCAGGTCGATAAGGAGTTCACCCAGGTGACTCTGAAGCCTCGGATAAGGCTCTCCTAGAGGCTTGAGCATTAGGGAGACAAATTGTCTCAGACAACTGACACTCTAACTATCAACTCGACAATCCAGTCGTGTCGGCTTCATCGTGAGCAAGATCATGTTGCCAAGATGGCTTGTTTTCATCGGGTCGCTAAATAATTTAGCACACAATGGATTGTGGGAAATAGGCTACTAGCTAGGCCGCTCCTCTTCCGGAAGCTTAGCCACCCAACGAGGGGCCCTGGGATTGCTTAGGATTCAGGATGAATCCTAAGGATGATTTTTCGGATGGTCAGGAGATAGAAGCGGAGATCCTGGGCGTTGAGAGCGGTCCACGTGTACTGGAGCTTCACAAAGAGTTGCAGGAAGTTTCCGAAGAGTTGAACAGAATTGTGGAAAATCTACTGGAGGATCGCGAGAAGGTGGCAGGTTGCAGTACTGAATTAAGAAGATGTGTCAGGATTTCTTCCTCGCATACCGGACGCATATGTACACAGTGCAGCATGAACTGAATACGCTCAAGACTTTGTCGGATTCAAACGAAACTAAAGGTAGACGCGTTCAGAAGGTAACTTAAAGGTCGAACTCGATATTCGCGAGTCGGCTAGTACAGATTCATTCACTGGAATCTGAACTGGAGTGGTTCACAGCGGAAGCTCTGAGGTGGGCTTACGAACACTCAGCTACGGTCTAATCATATGTATTTATGTTGCTCCGCTCTTTTATAACACTCACGATTATCTAGTAGGACTATTTGTCCTTTGCACTCTTTGAAGAAGAATCCGAAACCCACATGGGCTGAGAACTGACTTAGGAGGAAGTTCATAAGGAAATTGCGAATTTACTATCGGCTGGATGAAGCTGTTTCCCATCGAAATGAAACGAGTAGGATATGAGTGGGCGCGGAACCTTTCTGTCCAATAGGCTGGACAACCTATGCAAGAAGCACCAGAAGCACTTACAGGCGTTCAAGGAGAATGTGCAATCTCTTGAAGACGATCGCGGATTCCTGGAGGATCAAATTTCCGGATCAAGAAAGGAGTTCAAAGCGCTGAAGAAGGCCGTTGCTCGAGCGCAGGTTAGTGTCGTAGTGTATCGTGTGACATGACCCGCGCCCACGTATATGTGATGCATACGGTACTGTATAAATCGTCGCACTCATGGGCGTGCTCTGAAACGGCCCCCGCATATCATCTTGAGATCCATAAGAGGACAACGATTCATTGTCGAAGAGATTCGGGTTACACCGTCCTTCAGAAATGCATACGATGTGATTCATCGATGTGCTTGTTGACAGATATCAGTCGAGAAGGCCAATCGGGAGTCCTCAATTAAAGAGTCTGCGTATGCAGCAGGGCAAGGCCGGATCAATAAAGACAGATTAACTGCAGCAGGCAGCGTGTTGGACCAGGAGTAAGAGACAATTGAAAATGAGATGGATTGAGTTTGTCTAATCTCAGAAGTGGTCTGAGTGGCGGATCTTCCTCTCGAATGGATGAGAGGAAAGATGAAGAACGATACCATAAAATTGTCGACGAGCTGTGCTGCAAGATTCGTGCAGAGAAGACTATGATCTGCAAATTCCGCGACACCGCTGAAAACAATCAAGCTGTGCCTACTCTTGACGAGTGTTTTGCTCAATGTGTGGACGCGGTGAGCGTGCGTTTAGCGAGGTTTAATGGTACTGGAGGTTATCAGATGAAAGATGAAGTGTCTAAAAGAAGGAATGTTACCACAACGAACTCCACCAAGGCAAAAGCGAAGGATAGTGGGTTGCAGCGCGGACGGGGGGTCTTCTTGTTCGCGTCGCAGGTGACGGTGTGCTGGAGCCACGGGATGTCAAGTTGGAATGGCTAACGGCTGGTGACAAGAAGCGCCTCTTGGAAGCATTCCTACTGAATGGACAAGTGAGATTAACTCGTTCAACTATCGGAGATTCTAACCGCTATCGCGTTATCTTTTCTCTGATTAAGGTACTCCGGCTTCTACAGCAAGATGTCCCGGTGGAGGCAAGTGCCAACGTCTGAATACCATGACTTGTGAGTGCGTGTTGGAGTACCGCCTGTTGAGTTGCGTTAGTCTTGGAAATTTTTGGGCGAATTGCGGGAAACCATTGGTTTCAAACCAACAGTCGCATGACAACAATGTATCCTCGAAACGATTGGTACAGCTAAACCCGAATATGACATGCTCGGCGGCCGGGGCGGGAAGCACTAGCCGATGATGGCTGTTCTGTACCAGGCGGGCTGAGGCTTTACAGTTGTAAATCCACTCCGTGCTGACCGACATGAGGCATGGATGTTACACGCAGCGAATGTTCGACCGTTATGCTTTGCGGTCCCCGGTAGTTCACAGATGGGCAAGGTATCACCTCACTCAAATCGAAACTTTCCTTACCAAACGAGCATAACGTGGTGCAAATCCAAGCACGTTTCGTGCTCGAAGGTCGACAGGCTTTGCCTCGATTCCTGAGTCCTCGATGGCCAGCCAGCTCCTCTCCGCTCGGACGTTCACGTATCACGTCGTTCAGTGTCTTATCTTCGTCGCTTCGAGGCGCAGCGTTAGCTGGACGCGTTTCACGCCAAGCAGAACGGAACTAGACGGTTTCGCAACGCAAGCCCAATATCCGAAACCGCTGGGCTAGCGCGTTGCTGACGATTCGTAAGTCAACCAATATCTACTTTTGCTAGGATTTATTCCAGTGAATTTATTTTCACAGAATGTAATATAGCTGATCATGTGAGTGGTAATTCGTTGAGTAATGCTTTTCATTTTACTTTGAATTGTTCGGCTTTTGGCTGATGATACTCTGGTTTCATGGCTGCCTACAGCTTTTTTTGATTAACCATGCACGTCGCCATTCTTGTATCCATCATCGCATTTTCTTCTAGTCAGTCTACCACCGAAGCGCCGACTACTATCTCCCCTTCCACCGTGGTAACCACTACCCCGGTTCCGACCACTGGTGACTTTTTCACTTCGGCGAGTACTACGGTTGCTCCTACAACGGTTCCAGCTGCTTCTACAGCTTCGACAACCCTGGGTGCTACAACAGGTCAAGGAGAAACTACTATAGCGTCGACCACGGCTACCGGCACAGCTGCAGGAACCAGCTCTGTCGCGGCCACAACAGTTGGATCATCCTCAATTGTATCGACTGGTGCTCCTCAAACGACCACGCTATCGCTTTCTACAACTCTTTCATCCACGGCTTCGATCAACACTACTGCTGTAGCTGGCACGACTGTTGCAACTTCAACTGCTCCCACTACCGGTTTACTCAATGCAACGTCGCAACCAGCATCCACCACCTCTGCGTTCACGAGCTCTGCCTCCACGTCTTCCGGATCCAGTTATGCTTCAAGTAGCTCGGTAACTAGTGCGGCCCAGAATGCCACCTCTGCGTTCACTAGCTCTGCCTCTACGTCATCTGGATCCAGTTCTGGTCCAAGTAGCTCGGTGACTAGTGCAACGCAGAATACAACCTCGGCAGTTACGACAGCTTTGAGGAGCACTACTACTAGTGGAATATTCACCGTTCCTACCTCAGACACGACTGGGAACTCGCCCTTCCCAAGTCCGATTTGGCTTTTACTTGTGAAATGTCTCTTATAGTCGATAATACAGTATTGGACTGCAAGGTAGACTGTGTTTGTATAGGTGCTGCCCAGCACCGTGCTGATTCAACCGTTTATCACCTGTGAGTGAGCAGTGTATTCCGCCGGTGAGTTGAGTTGTTTCGCTTTTCGACTCTTCGTTGGCTTTCAGCTTTTGACGTTGCAGTATGATGCGAGTCTTGTCTCTCCTTGCTATTATCGTGGCCGTCGCTTCCCAGACAACTACGGTTGCTGCTACCACCACTGCCGCAGCTGCGACTACCACAGCTGCCGCTACGACCACGGTCGCTGCAACCACTGCAGCTGCTACAACTACTGCCGCTGCCACTACAGCCGCTGGAACTACGACTGTTGCTGCTACCACTGCAGCAGGTGCTACGACCACAGCCGCTGCGACTAGTGCTGGAGCTACTACCACCGCAGCCAAGACTACCGCCGGGCCGACTTCCAGTGCTACTGCTGCCGCTGTTAGCTCATTCATTGCCGTGGCAATCGGAATTGCTGCATTGTAATTCAGTCCTGCTTATAAGTAAAGTATTGCATTTTGTGATATCGGATACGTATTAACGTATTTATGATAGCGAAGAACATGTCAATGCGAACTTCTGTTGAGTTGATAGTGATGCGGAACGGCATGGCAGATTGAAAACGATAATTTGATAAAGATGCGCAAACCTACCCGGCAAAGTAGTAAGCTTGGAGCACGAGTGTTTTTCTTGGATACCTCATCCACACGGGTTCTGTTCTTCATCAGATTACACCAAACGCGTTGTGTATATCGTTAGTTCAGCAAGTTATAGGAGCTAGTAACAGCTGGTAGCAGTACTGTGGTCCCATCGCAACAATCTTAGAGTTGCCGTATCGCCGTCATTTCTGGATGAGACTGTGGGCATTGAAGGTCTCCCCCCTGAACTAGTCTGCTGTGTTTCGTATTGGCCTCCCCCAGTACAGTATCTTTGCCTACGCGAGCCTATCCTCAATCAACACAACAGTAACAAGTGTGCATGCGATTCTAACTGCGATGCTAACAATAATGTCAAGTGTCGATTAGTTTCGTGACTTAACCGAGCTACATTCGCGTTGCGAGTGATCATAACGAACAAGCATATCGCTTCGATGGTAACGTATATGTTGATTAACAAAAATGTATGTACGTATAACATATCCCTTGCTACAAGGGTAGAAAAGCCTGTCGAAGGCGAGCCTAGCCCTCGCCGTGTCACCACAGGAGTATCCGAAACGGCTGGGATTTTTGCGGTAGCGTAGCCGCTAGTTGGACAGCCTCAGTTAGGAAAAGTTCAGTTAGTTTTACGTCATCAACCAACTCTCTCTCACGAAGGCGGATGGGGCAGCGCAGTGCACCCAAGCGAGCGG
>JAAPAO010000874.1:0-10815 GCA_013115145.1 Perkinsus chesapeaki
GGGTGTAACAGTGTCCTCGCGGCAACCGTATTCGTGCCAACCCTCCTCCCAGTCCCCCGCATCTACGGTTTTAATAGGAGTGTCATGAGTCATGACTCATAAGTAGTGCTACATCATATCACATCAGAGCCACTGAGCAGGCAAGAAAACCGAGCGGCCTATGTGCTATCTGCTTTCATGCTCCACGTGGGCCATGCTCTATTTCGACCAGCTTTCTAAAGCAGCGGTGATCCTTTCCGCCTCGGCCATAGTTCTTCACCGGCTGCAAAACCCTTAACACCCCCCTCGATTATTCTTATAGTTGGGCGAGCTGTTTTTATGGGTTTGGTTCCTCCATGTGTTGTGTATTCCACGCGCCACTGGGACACTGTGAAAGTGTGGGAGGCCCCAGAACTCAGCATTGTTGGGTCAGCAACCTAGACTATCTAGCACTCAATAATATTTTGCACTAAATAACGCTCCCTTAGGGTTCCTGATCTAGCTACTCGGAAATTACTGTGGGCCGTCTTATTCGGACAAAACGTTGTTTCACTCGGGCTGCAGGGTGGAGCAGCTCCATACAGCAGGCACTTCTAGCAAGTCAGAGTCATTCTGACTGGGAAAAAGTGGCTTGTTAACTAAAGACTTGACTGGAGTGCATCCCGACCAGAATCTGGGCTACAGATGAAGGGCTCAAAACCGAATCGTCTTGAAGTGAGATTCATATCTGTCAGAACCGGCTTAAAACATCCCAGAATACTTCAGCAACAGCGTCATTGCCATTTATACGGTGATGCTACACATCGCGTTTTCCAGCCTCCAAAGATGTTTCGGCCGTATAATAGCGGATTCATGCATGACCGAATGGTGCCCAGGGCTACATGTTCGCATGATTCCCACGTGGCTAGAGGATGTGCTTCTCCGAACTCAATGTAACACAAGCAAATCGTGTATAGTGAGCAGGAAATATTTGCCAGCAGAAATGAATGCGTCACTGCGACGGCTGACGAGACTCCTGCATAGACTGTAGATAACCTTGGAGTTAAACTCTTTCATATCCGACTTAGTCAAGTCCACTAGCATAAAAATTCATGAGGGACACGGCTGAGGCTGAGCTATGCTTCCCCACCACCAAGTGATATCCCAATCACGGAATCAAGTGAAGCTGTACAGTCGGACCTCCTGCTCCCCTCATGTAATAAGTCTTACACTTGCTTCCTTGATACATATTTAGGTAGCTACCAGTGGCCATATTGCCATATCGCAGCAGTTTCGAGAAACAGTGCTCGTCGAGGTCAATGCAGTTATTACATGAGTATTGAGTCGAGTAGAAACTAAACTCACAATCTCGAGTCGAGACTCTCGACAAGTGAGTGACACTCCATTAACCTGGGTAAAAGTGAGGTCCGGAGTGAAGTAGTCGTCATCCTGATATTTTACAGCCGCTGTTTAATCGATTTCATACAAGGACCCATTGTAGCCGCCATCACGATACACGCAGTCGCAACCTGCCAGATAACTGGCCTCAAGCAATGCAGTAGTAACCCGAGTAAACAGCCAAAGGGGCGACTTGATATTTTCGACAGCAGCCATTGTGATTCTAGTAAAGGAAATAAGGAGCGTAGAATAACCCTGAAATAGTGCATTAATCATGATTGGTGTTGCCAGTGCCATCGTTGCATCCTCACCGGAAGGACCTTCCGTGACGTAAGAGCCCTTGCATATGCAAAAGAAACTGGTGACCTGTGCGAGATCATTTCGGCGACTGCAGCTCCCGATTTGTGTAACTCGCAGTTGCTGCCTTCAATTTTGTGACTTTTGCATTAATATGCGCCACCCTGTTGAGCTGGAGGAGCTGAGCGTTAGTCCATTTCGCAATTAATTCAGCCAAGCCTGTAGCTATTGAGCTAGTCACCCGAGGGTGAGTCGGAGAATTGTTATACAGCTATGTAGATACTTACACCTTGCTCTTACCATGAAGTGTTATACGAAAGTCTCTTTCATGAAATCCAAGTGGACTGGTAATATGCTAATAGTGCTGTCTCCCTCCATGCACCACGTGTATCATATACCAAATTGCCCGCCTCTGCTACTGGCGATAACCTCCTGAGATTCATTTTGATTTTTTTGCACATCCCTCATTCTTGAACGTATAATAATTGTTCAGCCTTGATTATAACTCTATACAAGACTAAGTACTGGGAGGATTCTGTTCCTCCATGTGTCCTATGCGTCACGCGTCACTGTGGGCCACAGCCTGTGGCGGCGGTCCCAACCTCAGGAGCGTAGTCGACCAACAACCAATCAAACCGATTTACACTGCTGGGTTAGGAGTCCTAACCTTCGCATTGAATTTCGGAAGATACGTGACACAGATAAACGATCACATTTTTGCACTACACCTTTTTAACATCAAGTTCGCACTTAGGAACATCAATTTCGTCTCAACGGGCGAATTTGAGCGCACGAATCTGAAACGGGAAGATTCACTTCGCCGTTAGGATTTTCAATTTCGCCATAGTTTTGCTTTGTTCTATGGGCTTGCCCTCTAAGACAAACAATAAAGATAAAGCCTTGCGCCAGTCCGATAAGGACTATAGACTAACTAATAAGACTAAGGGGATAGCTGCTGCTATGACTCTTCCTGGCCTGCCGTCGGGGCGCCAAGCTAAAAGTTCCGCGAAAATCGGTATGAATTCTCCGGCACAGCCCGTGCGATTACCAGGTCCAGCAAAGGACCATCAACCCAAGAGTTCCGCGAAAATTGGTAAGAAATCACCTGTGAACATTCCTTTAGTTAGGGACCCTTGCTTCTCTGATATAAACGTCCAGTGCGACTTATATCCAGATATCTGCGAGCGTCACTGGGATAAGCTACAGTCGACTGTAGTGGCCAACGAGGGAAAGGACAACTGGGCTGATTACAGCCCAGATCATGAGGATGTGTCTATGGGACAGTTGGAGTCTGATCTTTTAGATCTTCACTCCCCCTCCCCTAGGCCCCCCTCCCCTGTGTCCTCGGTAGCTATGCCTATCTTCCCCCCTTCGCCTCCCCGCCGGACGAATCGTATTCCTACCGCTCGTCCCTCTGGTCCTGGCGAATCGGGTGTCAATAAGCTATGTTCCGCTGGCGTCTCTAATGGTGGAGCGTCAGTCTGTGGCCAGCAGGTTGCGACAGGTGCGGCTAATGCCAACCCTGCTCCAGCGTTGTGCCAGATCATTGCGCTTTTGCGTACCCTGATCAGTACTCTCCCTTTGGGTCCTCAAGCCCCGATTATCTCGGCTCTTTTGGACTCCATTGTGGAGCTTGTACAGGCCATCCTGGGCAGTAGTTCGGTTGAAGCCAAACCTGTGGGTCCTACCCCAACCTTGCCTATACCACGACGTACGGTGACTCCTAACCCGAGTGCTCCTAAGCGTCAGGCCCAGACTGCGCGTTCCAAGGCCGGACCTGCCCCTGTGCAACCGCGCCTGGCCAATCCGGCCCCTGTGAGACGTCAGAGCCCGGCCCCTGTCGGCAATGATGGGTTTACGGTGGTCACTAGACGCCGTGCGCCTAAGTCCTACGCAGCTGCGGTCAGCGGTAACGCTGGCCCGGCTCGCGGCGGACAAGGGCCACGCGTCCAGCAGACGCCGAACCCATTTGCGTCGGCAGCGAAGAAGGCGGCTACCAGCGGTAGCAGACCTGTTGTCATCGTCAGACCGACGGCACAGGCCCCTGCGCTCACTGAGCAAGGCACAATTCTCTGCCTTGCGTGTAGCTGCCCTTCAGGCCTTGCCCAAGGACATCGTCGTAACCGGCGTGTTTCCTGTAGGGCAAGTGGGTCTCGGCCTAAGCATCCGTGATGCTGCGGCCGTCCCTCGGGCAATCAGTTGTATCGGCGCCAATTTGGCTGGATACAACTGCAGTAAAAAGCAGACGCGTGCCCCGCGCATTATATGCTTCGGGGCCGCTGTCTCAAGGGATATTTCGACCGCGGCACTTGAAAAAGTGATCCGCGAGGAGAATGACTCCCTTTTCGCGGGAAAGGTGGTCCCCAGTGGAATCGTACAGTCGATCCACTGGCGCGGACCGAACCTTGTGCTTGCGGCCTCACCAGAGTTTTACAGTGCTCTGGTGGCATCCACGGGTCACAAGATCAAGATGAACCATCTGAGTACCAGATGGTCTCTTGCTCGTGACTCCACGGTATGTTACTACTGTTCCAGGCTAGGACATATTGGTCCTAACTGCCCTGAGAAGAACAGTGGTAAGGCTTGCACCTGCACTAGGTGTGCTGGCTCTCATGAGAGGCAGCAATGCACAGCTGGCGGCGAGCGCTGCCGTAATTGTCTGGATTATAACCAGACGCAGGCTCGCCTTGGTAGGCCGGGTCGCCGACAAGCCAATCATCAGGCTACGTCGGTCGACTGCCCCAGTGCCTTAGCCTTCTGCCGCCGCTTGGCGGAGAGAACGGACTTCGGTGCCGCGTTGGCTCCTAGCTCTAACTAGAATGTTGGAGTTAGCGCAGCTCAACCTGGGGAAACGGCAAGTAGCTAGTAGTCTGGTTGGTACTTTTGGAGTTGATGTGGTACTTTGTCAAGAAGTACCGAAGTACTTTACGTAAAGTTTACGCCACCCACATCCTTTTCCTTCCATGGTCGGAAAGGGTGTGGGGTTGGCATTTTGCTTAGGAACGGCATTGAAGGCACGACGATGATGGCGAGCGAAGACTTCTGTCTCGTAAGGACCCATCTAGGTACCTTCGCTTCACTATACGCCCATCCCAACGATGAGGCTCGGCGAGAGAAGGCCTTTCAAGATTTGGAAGACGCCTTCGGCATCGCCGGCCGATTCATTTCAGGTGCTGACTGCAATGGCTACTCTGCGCTACGGGGCTCCCCACTTCCTACTACGAGCGCCCACGATGCCCAGTGGAAGATTGGCGATGACTTCCTTGCCACCTGTCTGCGTGGACATGGGACGGTCTTAAATAGGCCTGACCTGTTCCCAGACCCGACCTTTGTCGGTGGCCAAGGAAGCTCTCACATTGACGTCACTGTGGCTATTGGCCGTGTGCCACCACACGAGTGGAGACTCTCTGATGAGTTCTCAGGTAGCGACCATAAACTTTTGCGGCTTACCATTCAGGATAAACAGCCTACTGCACCAAAGCGACTACAACTTCGACTCACCAACCACGAGAAGGTTGGTGAAGTCGCTGCGTCTATCCCGGACCACTCCTCTGCTGTGGAAATCGCCGCTACATTATCGGAGGCTGTAGCGGCCAACACCCCTCTTATGGAGGGACGTGATTCCCCTTCGTGGTGGAGTCAGAAGCTGACGAAGCTGAAGCAAGGACTCAACAAAGCGCAGAAGAAACTCCAAGCAGCCAAGAGGAACGGCGCCGTGCTACAGATAGAGCACTGGCAAGAAGAACTCCTGGAGAGAAGAAGAGTCTACCGGATTGAAGTCCGCGCAGCGAAGAAAAGGGCCCGGGATCGCTTTTATGCATCCCTTAAGGACTTTTCGAGCTGCATCCGTGGCCCTAAGAGTAAGTCTTCTGCTGCTGTTCTTAACGGCAGGCCAGACTCCAACCAAGCGGAGTACCTACTGCAACAGCTGTTTCCTCGAGATGATGACCGGCAACGAGGCCTGGACCGAGCTGGCATGAAGCCGATCCAGCCAGAGTGGGTGTATGCGGTTACGGGAGATGAAGTTCTGCAAGCGATCGGAAAATTGAAGATCTCGGCTCCCGGCAGCGATGGCGTCAATGGGGAAGTCTTGAAGAAGACGGCGCCACTACTAGCGGCTAAATGGGCCGAAGCCTTCACTGAGATCCTCCGGAGTGGAGAATATCCCGCGGAGTGGAAAGACGGTAAATGCATAGCTTTGTCTAAACCAGGTCGCGACATCTTCACGGCATCTGGTTGGCGCCCTGTGGTATTACTTCGATGTGCAAGCAAGCTTCTCGAGTCCGTCATAGCTGAAAGGCTCATTCACAGCCTTGGCGAGAAGTTTCGAGTGCCTGAGATCCATGGCTTCTGTCGAGGACGCAGCTGCGACACGGCACTGGCAAGGATAGTTGAGGCTTATAAGGATGGAACGAGCAAAAAAGGCCACCATACCCTATTGCTTACGCTGGACGAGAGCAATGCTTTCAACAGCGTTAAGCATTCCTTTCTCGTTTCAGAATTGTACCGTTTAGGCGTGCCACCATATCTGGTGCGCACTCTCAGGTCCTGGCTCACAGGCCAACAGGTACATCTGGACTTTGGAGCCGACTCTGCAGCCATCACCTTGGAGCGAGGAGTCCCGCAGGGGTCCATTCTCGGACCCTTGCTCTACTCGATCTCGACTCTCTCTCTGGCGTCCCTGCTTCGACCGATCGATGATCTGGTCAGCACCTTCTACGCGGACGACAAGACCCTGGTCCTGTGTACCAAAGGAAAGAAGGACTTCCTGATGAAGTGGAACCGCATTGAAGACCTTATTACGCTATGGGGGAAGGCCTCTGGTCTGACCCTCTCGCCTAGTAAGTGTTCCTATATGTGTCGTTCCAAGCTACAGGTCCCAGCACTATTTATTGACGGAGGAGCCATTCCGAGGACGAAGGTGGTGAAGATACTGGGCCTTTTCGTCGACCAGCGCCTGACCTTCGCGACCCACATCAGGAAGAGATGTGTGGAAGCACGGAAACGGATTGGAGTGCTCCATGCACTTGGTTGGGAACGGGCTGGCTTGGACCATCGTCGGGTTATCCGTACATGGCACCAAGCAGTCCTACCCTTCCTTGCGCATGCGGCCTCCATTTGGGCACCAGTCCTCTCGGACTCGCCCAACCTTAGTAAGATTCTTGACAGTGTCTCTGGCTTCGTTGCTAGAGTCGCTATCCGAGCGCCAAGATCGGCCTCCACGGCTGCGGTCACGATGATGGCTGGCATCACACCTGCTAGCATAATGGTCCAAACCCTTGGAGCAAGAAGATCGGCTGCCATCGGTGACAATGAGGCTTTGAAGAAGGCTCCCGGCATCGGTCCCATTGAGGGCGGTTGGCTGGTCGAGCAGAGGACGCCTCATCCCCTTCCTCCTTGGCTACCTCCCCTTCCCACGACTATCCGTCCGAGGAAGGAGGCCTTAAAGGAAGCGGTGGAGTATACGGCACCGGCCATCTTCACAGACGGCTCGAAGTATGAAGATGGCGCCGGCGGCGCTTTTATAGCGATTATTGATCGCTCTGCTATCGAGAAACAGTCGTTCCGACTGCCTCGATATGCAACCATTCACCAATGTGAACTGGAGGCGATTTGCCGCGCTCTGAGATGGATTGCCTTCTCAGAGCACAAATGTAAGCAATGGCGTGTCTTTACCGATTCTCAGGCTGCGATCTTAACGATCAAGAATCGAGTAACGGCCGAGCGTTCTGGCATCGCCCAAGATATCGCTCGTCTCTCCCTTCTGGTTCGTGCGGACATCCACTGGTGTCCAGGCCACGAGGGAGTAAGATGGAACGAAGAAGTGGATGTGCTGGCCAACATCGGGCGAAGATCCTTCTTCCCCTTGGACCGCCAGCCTGCTCCACATGTCTCCACTGCGCTCGTGAAGAAGAAGGCTAAGGAAGCCATTCTGGAGTCGACCCGCCAGTGGTGGACCGACAAGAGGCGTACCCTAGGAACGGCCGTTAAGGACTTCCTATGGGGTTATAGCCATGCCAAGCGCTACCTGAAGGCTGGTAAGTCTTCGCCAGAATTGGCGGCTATCATTACAGGTCATGCCCCGACTCCTCACCACCGACATGTAATGGGTACCAGAGCCGATCCTTCCTGCCCCTGCGGCTGGGCAGATGGAGACATCAAGCATCTACTTCGAGACTGTCCTTTGTTGGACGGGGCCCGACGCGACTCGAAGCTTTCTCGAGTCATGCCGAAGGCTAATTATAAGATGATCCTCGATCGTCGGTATCGCCCGTCTCTGCTGAAGATGGCGAAGCTGACTTTCGAGTGGCTGAAGAACCTCCGAGAAGCGGAGGCTCAGCCTTAACTAGTGCTGACTGCGGCATCGGCGCATTTTTGCTGGTGTTCGCCTTTTTGATATTTTAGGACATTTTGTTTCTTGTCCTGCCCATGAGTACTCTGGCGTCCAACGCCGATTCCTAGAGAGTAAAGTCCGAGGTCGGCCATTCGATGAAGGAAGGTTAGGAAAGGAGAAGGTGGAAGGGTAAGCCGTCTGATAGTTGCTCGCTGGTGTGGATGGTCAGGTCTCTCCAACTCCCGAAGTCCGGAGGCGTCTTGCTCTTGCGGCCGCTGACCACAAGTTTTTGGTGAAAGCTATGGGCCGGACCATGCTAGGGCGCGGCAAGCTACCCCTAGGCCACCGCAGACTTTACCCTCCGGGATGTCTCTTTCAAGTCGGGTGGTGGGCCTCGTGCCCCTTGGTCTTGTGGTATGGTATCCGGTAATGTCACTTGGTCTCCTGCGATCTCTATTGTCGCAATTGGCCCGCCTCTGGATCTTGCCTACGCCAGAGGTCTGTGGTCAGTGCCTTGAGCACGGTGCAAGTTGCGACTATAGAACTCAAGTCCCAAGCGCCAGAAAAGAAATGAAAAGAGAGCTTTGCTCCATCCTCCGCTGGTCTAAAGGACCAGGGAGGACCTAGGGACAGCTACTCTGACGCATGCCAGTCAGACCTCTCAAATGGGTCTGGCCCTTCTGTTGCTCCCCTCCGGGATGTCTTCTGAGCACAGTTGGTGGGAATCTCGTTTGTCTTGAGTCCCCTGGCACCTGAGCAAGCAATGACCAGTGACAAGTCTACCGGTACCTACCCTGGCACTCTACCATATGCTGGATCCTGTTCTTGTTGGTTAAGCCTCGAGAGAAGAACCTGAAGGACGGAGGGAGTTGCCTCAAGACTCAGCCTGAAGCATCGGCAGCGACTTGAAGATGGCGAGCCTGCCAGGCTCAGCCTGGAAGCTGGATCTGGACCGAAGCCTTCTGGATTCTTGGACGACTCAGGACTGAATCAAAGGGATGAAGCTGCGGCCAAGGAGGAAGAGTGGCCGTAATTAATTTGACCGAGTTCGCAGTATAAGACATGTCATGATGATTTGTTGTATTGCATGACTCGGTGTATCATGTTATTATGATAATTGTACTCTTTCAAAAATTTCGCCATAGGATTCTCAGGTTCGACAAGAAGTTAGTACAGTCAAGTTCACTCGACTAGGACAATCAATTTCGCCGTTAGGATCTTGAAGCGTTCTCAGGGTTCGGAGCTTGTCGTTGAACTCTTGGACCAGCGAATCCGGATTAGGCTGAATCGTGAGCTGGTCTCGGTCTCTGACTACCCCTTGCATTCGAGTTAACCTAAACTGACTCTAAGTCAAGTGGTATTCCTACTGTATACTGAAGAAATAAGTGTTAAACAAGATATTTCATCAAAAGAGTTCACCATTTGAGCGTTCACTATCTGCCGTATTGATCGGAAAGATATCCTAAATAACTCTCCGAGGTGCAGGACACTAGCGCATCCTTGTCGCTGTACCAATCCTCTTTAGCACACAATGGGTCTGTCCCGATGGGAGAAGATAGGAGCTAAGCTAAGACTATGAAGATGATGCAGCTCTATCGAGTAATTACTGGCTCATTAATAGGCATTCCTTCCCTATTTCATCCAGTGTAGTGTTGTCTCAATTATCAAATCACTAGCATGGTGCACCGTCCGGGAAAGACGAACGCATGGTGATTTGCTGCCCGAGTAGCACGATGCATTGATGGTTAATTCTTAGGGTTGCCTAGACTGAGGTGATCTCAGTAGAAGTCATGGGCTTTCAAAGGGTTCGCTGAAACCCGAAGATATCATCTCGTGATGAGAGCTTATTGTACGCGAGAGGCGTATGATACAGCTTGTTCTACGCGAGAGGCGTATGGCATTGATCACTCTACACGTGAGGTGTACGGTGGGTTTCGATGCGATGAGTGCATCTCTGTATCTATTTGAAATGCAAGTCGAACTACTCTATTCCTGTGCTACTGATGATTCGTGCAGCTGGGGGGCATGCAGGACGCTAGCGCATCCTTGTCGCTGTACCAATCCTCTGTAGCACACAATAGGTCTGTCCCGATGGGAGAAGATAGGAGCTAAGCTAAGACTATGAAGATGATGCAGCTCTATCGAGTAATTACTGGCTCATTAATAGGCATTCCTTCCCTATTTCATCCACTGTAGTGTTGTCTCAATTAGCAAATCACTAGCAGAGGTCAGGTCCAGGACCGATCACAGAATTACGGCAAGCTAGAGCTAATCATAGATCTTTATAAGCTCTACGTCAGGGCTCTTCTGGCTTGTCAGGTAATATAATGTGCAGTTATCTGGCATATACAGACCAATGTAGTTGGAGGAACCTATGTTACCATACTCCACCAATTCCTCAAGATCGTTGGTAGACTCCCCACAGCCGCGGCAATGGAACCGTCCATTCAAATATGCAAATTCGCAACCCAGGCAACTGAATGGCACGCCATTCTTCGTGAAGGTGAGGTCTGCGTTGAAAAATTCATCTCCTGCGTAGTCGATCATCACACGGTAAGTGATCCCGTCGCGGGAACGCTCATAAGTACCAATATCAAAAGTACAATCATTGTCACAGCCCATAAGGTGGAAGACCATTAGCCACATAGTAGCCAGCATAATAGCCAGCACGCGCACCGATTCAGTACTGCAGCCGATAGCCATTGAAGTGTAGTTTAATAATAGACGGGAGTAAATGAATAGGCCTGGAATAGAATAGCTCGTTAACAATGTCCTCATACGGGCGCACAAAAACAGGTAGTTAGTGCTTGAAGTCCCTGTCACCTAGG
>JAAPAO010000875.1:0-10812 GCA_013115145.1 Perkinsus chesapeaki
CGGGCACCCGAATCAATTAGAACTTGAACACGAGCCCCGGGCCCTGACTGCCTTAGAATCACATCAATCGTGGGATCTCCTGACGTAATCTCATTTAACCTGATGATTTCATCATCAGCGTATCGCAGAGTGGCTATCTTCTCAAACTTCGGGTTACTAGTAGCCTGAGAGTTGGGATCATTGGGAGGAGATGAAGTGCACGAACCATTACCAGAATTGGATGTCGTTGTTGAGGGTGCGCATGGCTGACCATTAGCAGTTGAGTCGTTCTCTTCTGGTGATACCAAACCTTTACGTACTAGCCATTGGAGACGTGCTGGACAGTCTCGTTTGATATGGCCAAACTTGTGACAAAAGTAACACTGCCTAGAATCTCTACTCGAGGTAGCCGAAGACTGACCATTCCCATTCGCCAATATGGATAAAAGCTGCTCAATCCCTGAGCTATCAATAATCTTGACCTTATCAATGATAAGTTATCATTAGATTTCTCCAATGGGTCGGGCCTAATACCATAATTACGATCTTCCGAATAGCTTAGATCTTTAGCAAGAGCCTCTACAGATCGATAGTGAGCATAAGTTTTGACTACCTTCTTGTAGTCACCCCGTAGACCATCAATAAAACGTTTAAGAATCTCGGACTCGCTGAGGTTAATGTCGATGCATCTACCAGCGCTCACCATCTTCTTTACACGCTTATGATAACTTGTTATCCTTTCAGCAGAACCTTGCTTTAGACCATCAAAACGTTCTCGCCAGCGTACTGGATCGTCAGTAGCTTGATACTTTTCGATCATAAATCTCTTAGTCATGCTCAGCTTAGTTACGATATCCACTTTCGGAGCCATAGACCTTTCCAGGAAGTCAAATATGTCAGATAACACTCCAGGCTGGAGTCTCCAGCATCTACGGCTCGGATAAGAAATGACCAACATGTTTCAGCATCCAGACGATAGATACGCACCACTTGTGAGAATGAACGTACCCATGCCGACACAGGTCTTGAATCATCTTCTCCAGCATATTGCACAGCATCAGGTATAGGCAACTGAGCAGTAGCGGTAATTCTCTTAGTATCAGCGCCATGACTATCAAGAGCAACTGCACCACGTAGATAGTCAGAAATATATGAGCGACCTTCCGAGTGACCATCAGATATAGGTGCCGCTACTTGTTGTGGTATAGCCGCCGGTGGCGTAGATGCCAAACGAATCTGGTCAACCAATTCTCGTCGAGTTAAGCGATCAGCCAAGCCTAATGACCTTTCAGCTTGTTCCAAGTCTTCAGTCCGAAGATATCGTATACTGGCCTCTGGAACACCTAATAAAACTGATAGACGTTGTAGTGCACCTCGATCTCCAACTTGTTGCCAACAAGTTGTTGGCCATCACTGCCAACATTACCAAGATTTACCGAAGAAGGACTCGTAATACCATTGATTGGAGTCGTCGGAACCGGAGTATTCACTGCATCGGGTACCATTATAGTGAATTACGTTCATTACGTATTACATTCCCATTACGTTCATAAAATTGCATTACAAGGCACTAGCGTCACGCTATGCACAACACAGAAAATGGGGCAATTATTGTGGGATGAGATATCATATCTGGGACAATCTCTACACTTTGTCTTCTATGTCAAGATGAAGAGGACTCTCCAGTTCATCGTGCTTTGAACTGCTCTAAGAAGAACTATCCGTCGTGGTTAGACAGGCTTGGGACACTTGGACAATTTAGTGTCAACAGCTATAAACTGCACTGCCTATACACTCTACTTAAATGAACCTTTATTACACGGTGGTTCCTTAATTAGCTAATGGCTCCCCTTATGTCTGACTAAACCCATAACTGGGTGTCGGACACTAAACTACACACACACCATCACTGTTATTGGATCACGCTGACGGCGTCCTGATCGAGAAGGACGGAGTGGTGCTCAAGGCGCCACCGATAGTTCGCCCAGAGGAGTCTATTATTTGTGAGTTCCAGCAAACTCTTTCTGTCCTTTCATTTGTACGAGGGTTTTCGTTGTGTCACCGCGCGATAGTGACCCTTTGGTTGTCACAGTGTATATGCGTGCGTAGGAATGGATTATCCATTATATTACTAATTATGCATTCTCAAGTGGAGTCTTATTCGCACGGGAAAATGTTACCTTGAAGAAATGAGCCTGCTGTATTTTCCAGGAAAGTATAGACCAGTTCGTTGGGCCCTTTTCGCTGTAGTCGCTGCTATGATACCTTGTATTATTTCCTACTCGCTCAAAGGTTCGAAGCCCATCTTATTGGCATGCGCCTAAGTGGAGCAATAAGGTTTCATAGCCTTGGCAGTTGTTACCTCATTTGAAAGGGCTTCAACATGGATACTCCCTTCGCCGTCGCTCGATTCTTGAGAAGTCTAGCTGCTTTGCTTCGCGTTGTTCTATCAATCAGACCTTACTTATGGTATCTCATTCTCCAGCGTTGTCTACTCATCAATGTTGATAGGCTTAGAGTATACATTAGAAGTATACTTCACTCCCCTCAGACAGACCACTTCGTAGCCGCCGCCTTGGAAGGTTGTGGCGTGACATATCTGGGCGATGAAGTTGTGACTGGGGGGTATGTGACATCAGTTAAGAGAGTATATGTTGATCAAAAGAAGAACGTTAAGCTGCCTGATAGTGTTATTATGAAGAGCCTATCGAGCAATTTCTATAGGCGTTTGGCAACTTGTGGAATCTACCAGCGCGAAGTACGATTTTACAACGAGGTGGCGCGCACTCTACCTATACCGATTCCCAGGGTTCACTCCTGCAAGTGGGATAATTGGCGATGCTCTGGACTTATTATTCTAGAGGACCTCAAGACTGGCGTGTTGATGAGTGATAAACTGTTAACACATGAAGACCCCAAGGGTTTAGTTTCGGAAGCAATGCGGGTTGCCGCCCGGATGCATGCGAAGTACTGGGGTGCAACCCCCTCCACTCTGGCAAAGTCTAGTTTGGGTAAATATCCCTGGCTCAAAGGTTATGACTACATACAAGGCAGAAATAAGGGAATGTACGCATCCGCTAAATGCCTCCTGTCGTTCCTATGGGATAAAGTGAAGAGAGCTATTTTGGAGGGAAGTGTGGGTGAGCGCGAATACGGAGTCAAATTGAGAGGAGAGCTTGTAGAGTTCGTTGACAAGGCAATTGAGGCTTCTACCTGGGATGCCTATCAAAACTACTTGAAAACCTCCAAGCATCCTCTCACTTTTATCCATGGTGACTATTACACTAACAACCAATTATGGGATGAGGAGACGAAGAGGCTCTACACGGTCGATTGGTCAGAAGTATCGGTTGGTGAAGGCCCTGCAGATATAGCACTGTACTTTTTCGGATACCCTCAAGTAGCAAAATGTCGCAAATGGGAAGAAGAGCTAATCCGTATATATTGGAAGGAGCTCGGTGCACAAGGAGTCGATCTGTCTTCGTACCCTCTCTCTATGTGCCGTGAAGCGTATGTTCGGGGTGGCATTGATAAAGGGATTCAGCGACTGATTATGGCAGCGGTTCCCGCACTTTACTGTCCTGCGCTAATTCCTGTGCCATTAATCCAAGGTGTTGTAGATCAAGTGGATGCGTTTGTTACCGAACATAAGATGGAATACCGTAGCCCCTACCTACTAGCGACTGCTTACTTCGATACGTGGTAAGCTTAAGCCGGTCGGTTGTCAAGCTAGTAGTCAAGTTTCTTTTATAGAGCAAGTGTCTTAGCTCCAGCTTGATCATCAATCTTTCATTAGCTGTATCCAATGTATAATACTCTCCTACCAATAAACGAGCTGTTGAGCTAGCCGTAATACATCAATTCCGAAATAATGCCCGATTTCGTCTCGAAATTTTCGGGACGCGGAGGGAATATTGCGTATTATCCAAACAACCCTCAGGAGACTGCAACGCGCTGACACATCCCAACTGGATGTATGTCACTCAGTTCGCCCCTATCAGCCGCAGTGAAAGTCAGAGGAGGCGCTATGATCATTCAGATTAATTGATGCTCAATTTGCTCAGCACATCCCTAAATCTATTAGCCTAACAACATATGTGCCGATATCGTCATATATCGAGGACTCAATAGAATGAGATCGGTAAGAACGTCACAGATGCCCCATACAAATCAGTTGCGCTGTCCACCAAGTCATCTACGCTGGTAAATTGTAGAATGCTTTGTTTGTTCGCAGTTAGTGGCGAGATGCCTCTTAGAGACTACCCTCTTTTTCAGGGCACTACTAACGTGTTACTACTCTCACTTAACGCTCTTGCGAAAGGTGACGGGGACATGGGGCCGATGAAAGCTCAACTCTGTCACGCAGACAATAATGTGTCCGCGCGGAGGCACATGCAAGAACTGTTGCATTTCCTTGTCACAGCAAGGAAGGAGGAAAGTGAACAAGAGGTGTTCTTCGCAACAGCTCTCGCGAGGGTCTGAACTTAGAACACATATCACTCGCATTATATCTCTTCCAACTTGCAGTCAGACTAATCTAGTAATACTTCTCGAGGAGCACTATTATCAGCTTTTGCTACGTTCGTACATGACATACTGGCTACCTTACATGTTTTCTGTATAGTTAAACCTGCAAGGTTCGACGCGGGTAAATTCGTTCTTCGGGGGACGCTTCGCTCCGCCACGTTCTGAGATTTGACCATTGTGTAAGCTACGTAGCTTCTGTTTCATAATGATATAGTAGAGCAGAAAACTCATGTCGTTCGCCCTTGTGTGGAGTTTTCTCCTCCCTGTCCATTTCCCATTTTTTTCGTTTTTCTAGGGTACGGGGAGTGCGCTCACCTTAGTCCTCTGCATTTGAGTTACTCATTTGCAGAGACCTAACGTGAGTGCTTCGATGGTTGGGCTAAGCTTTGCCTTGTAGGCAGCTTTGCCCTTACCATTTCTTCCCAGTCCCCCGTACCTACGAATTTATTGTCAAACAGACCTGCTATGTTCCTTAACGATATACTCTTTCATCTATCTCAAATACTGGTTATTAGCCATTATTGATAAACTCAGAGTGTACCTTGAAAAGTTGTTCTTCAACCTGCAGCCCGACAGCCTCGCAGCTACTGCGCTGAAAGATTGTGGGATGAAGTCGTTACTGGCGGACTGGCATGCGCGGTTAGGTGGATACATCTGGAAAACAACTCCAGATAGTGTCATTATAAAGAGCGTCTCGACCAGTTTGCATATGCGTTCACACTCGGGGTGCACTTCTACAATGAGATATCACACACCTTGCCTATACCGATTCCCCTCGTCTACTTCTCGGAATGGAAAGACTGGCGCTGTTACCAACTAATTGTAATGGGAGGTATCCGAATGGGTATTCCAGCTACATACAGACTGTTAACGCCGGACGGCTCCAAAACTGTTGTTCAAGAACCGATGCTAGTTGCTGCCAGGATCACGCACAAGGACTCGGTTGTGGACGTCACCTTCTTCGAAGGTCCTTACTCTGTGGAGGGCTGGTTCGTTTTCGATGACTTGGGGTTGAGGTACGGCCATCAACGCCATCAAAGGTATGGCGCCACCTACAGTCCGGACTCCGGAATCCTACCGAAGGATGCAGCTCTAGGAAGCCCGGATTCCGAAGCCGTGTCGTACAACTTCTCTCGTAGCAGCAGCTCTACCCAATCTAATTAGCGTGTGTGTAAGTCTTTAGTCCAGCGGCAGAAATTACCTAGTTGAACTATCCTAGTTGACTACGTGCAACTGCCGAGAGAGTTCAATGCCGATACTGTTAGTGTCACTGTATGGTTCAACCAGAAGAATGCAACTAGTGATCAGATATCCTGCTCCTCCCAGCAGGGTTTCCTTACGCAACCGAGGGCCTGTGTACAACTAGCAAAACACGACGGCTCGCGAAGTGTGACGCCACAAGCTTCATCTCTCAGTCTCCCAGACTGGCGTACACTTACTGGCTAAATATCTCATCAAATCTCACGAGATGAAAATCTACAGATGATTTTAATTTTGCCGATATGTAGTTCGACATGCTAATTTTCGCATACTCTAGGACAACAGGCTAGCATATTGTTGGCAGCCATTAGGTGCCACAGGGCCTTAAGGAACGTTGTGCAGCATTCTTGAACAATGCCGCGAGAAACGGCCTTGGGAATGCTTCTCCGAAGAGTGTATACCATGCGCATGGCGCAGTCTTGATGGTGCAACACAGACTGCGCCCAGCGCGAGGTCTCCGGAGAGCCTGGGGCAGCTGGACCACACTTACGCTGCTGTAGATTCAGAGTGATTCCGCGAGTGGAATCGTATTCGCACGGTATAATGTTGCTTTGGAGAGATGGACCTGCTCTATTTTCCAAGAGAGTATGACCGTTCTGCAGCGAGCCAGATCTTCGGCTGGCACGGTGCGAGTCGAAGTCCGCACTCCAAACTGAGCTGAAGAAGCAGGCTTGCTCTGCATTTCAATCCTGAACGCGTCCTTGTGACGCGGAAGTTCTGCTTTTTTGCCGATAGCTATACTTCTATGGACTGGTATTTCGGTGCTTTCCTTTTCGCCGATCGGCGCTGAGAAGCGACTACCCACCACGTCGGCCCTCCAGAAACACACGGATCAAGGAACTCGCATGAAATGATTTTCCGCTGGAGTAGTAGTACTATTTTTCGAGGCTTTTCAAGAATTCAGCCGAGTGGGTGTGATTGTCTCGTGCCCGATATTATACCCCTTTATAGTAGTAAGCTGACATTTTCCGATAATTATTTCTTCGTCTAAAGACGTTAACTGTGAAGTTCGCACCAGGAAACGGGTGGCTTGATCCAGCCTTGCCTGCAGCAGCTCCAGTACGGCTCTGTTAGGTCTTTTGTGCTGTACTTGGGGTTACAATACCAAGTTATGTTTTCTACTCGGTTCAAGGCGCATGGCGTAATCCCAGGGATGCTTCGGAAGTGGAGCAGTAAGGTTTCAGAGCCTTTGCAGTTGTTACCTCATTTAAGAGAGGCTTTAACATGGACATTTCCTTCGCCGTCCCTCGATTCTTGGGAAGTCTAGCTGCTTTGCTTCGCGTTGTTCTATCAATCAGACCATACTTATGGTATCTCATTCTCCAACGTTGTCTACTCATCAATGTTGACAGACTTAGAGTATACATTAGAAGTATACTTCACTCCCCTCAGACAGACCACTTCGTAGCCGCCGCCTTGGAAGGTTGTGGCGTGACATATCTGGGCGATGAAGTTGTGACTGGGGGGTATGCGACATCAGTTAAGAGAGTATATGTTGATCAAAAAAAGAACGTTAAGCTGCCTGATAGTGTTATTATGAAGAGCCTATTGCTCAATTTCTATAGGCGTTTGGCAACTTGTGGAGCCTACCAGCGCGAAGTACGATTTTACAACGAGGTGGCGCGCACTCTACCTATACCGATTCCCAGGGTCTACTTCTGCAAGTGGGATAATTGGCGATGCTCTGGACTTATTATTCTAGAGGACCTCAAGACTGGCGTGCTGGTGAGTGATAAGCTGATAACACATGAAGACCCCAAGGGTTTAGTTTCGGAAGCAATGCGGGTTGCCGCCCGGATGCATGCAAAGTACTGGGGTGCAACCCCCTCCACTCTGGCAAAGTCTAGTTTGGGTAAATATCCCTGGCTTAAAGGTTATGACTACATACAAGGCAGAAATAAGGGAATGTATGCATCCGCTAAATCCCTCATGTCTTTCCTATGGGATAAAGTAAAGATGGCTTTTTCGGAGGGAAGTGTGAGTGAGCGCGAATACGGAGTCAAATTGAGAGGAGAGCTTGTAGAGTTCGTTGACAAGGCAATTGAGGCTTCTACCTGGGATGCTTATCAAAACTACCTGAAAACCTCCAAGCATCCTCTCACTTTGATCCATGGTGACTATTACACTAACAACCAATTATGGGATGAGGAGACGAAGAGGCTCTACACGGTTGATTGGTCTCAGGTATCGGTTGGTGAAGGCCCTGCAGATATAGCAGAGTACTTTTTCGGATACCCTCAAGTAGCAAAATGTCGCAAATGGGAAGAAGAGTTAATACGTATCTATTGGAAGGAGCTCGGTGCACAAGGAGTCGATCTGTCTTCGTACCCTCTCTCTATGTGCCGTGAAGCGTATGTTCGGGGTGGCATTGATAAAGGGATTCAGCGACTGATTATAGCAGCGGTTGCCGCACTTCACTCTCCTGCGCTAATCCCCGTGCCATTAATCCAAGGTGTTGTAGATCAAGTGGATGCGTTTGTTACCGAACATAAGATGGAATACTGTAGCCCCTACTTACTAACAACTGCTTACTTCGATACGTGGTAAGCTTAAGCCGATCGGTTCTCAAGCTAGTAGTCAAGTTTCATTTATAGAGCAAGTGTCTTCAAACTGCTGCCCTCCTACCAACTTACCTTACTACTAACTCTCTCCTACCAACTCAACCCATCCTAGACTATCGCCTACCAACTCAACCCATCCTAGACTATCGCCTACCAACTCAACCCATCCTAGACTATCGATTTGGCATCTACCTATATGATGTATTTAGTTATGTCAATGATAGTGCTGATTTCACACTCTCACTAAATCCGCAAAAGATATAGCTCCAGCTTGATAAACCTGTCAATCTGAGCGTTGATCAATCTTTTATTAGCTGTATCCAATGTATAATACTCTCATACCCCATGTTACTTATGTTACTACTCTCATTTAACGCTCTTGCGGATGGTGACGCGGCCATGGAGCCGATGAGAGCTCAATTCTGTCACGCAGACAATAATGTGTCCCTGTGGAGGCACATGCAAGAACTGTTGCATTCCCTTGTCACAGCAAGGAAGGAGGAAAGTGAACAAGAGGTGTTCTTCGCAACAGCTCTCGCGAGGGTCTGAACTTAGAACACATGTTAACTCGCATTAGATCTTTTCCAGCTTGCAGTCAGACTAATGCTTCTCGAGGAGCACTTTTATCAGCTTTTGCTACGTTCGTACATGACATACTGGCTACCTTCTGCGTTGTCTCCTCAAACAGACCTGCTATGTTCCTTAACATATATTCTTTCATCTATCTCAAGTACTGGTTATTAGCCATTATTGATAAACTCAGAGTGTACCTTGGAAAGTTGTTCTTCAACCTGCAGTCCGACAGCCTCGCAGCTACTGTGCTGAAAGATTGTGGGATGACGTTTATGAGCGACGAAGTTGTTACTGGCGGGTTCGCAGGCTCGGTGAGGAGGATATATCTGAGAAACAGGGAGGATGAAGACTCTCCTGGTAGTATCATCATAAAGAGCGTTTCGACCACCTTGCATATGCGTTCACACTCGGCCATGTGTGGAGTCTGTCAACGCGAAGTGCGTTTCTACAATGAGATATCACGCACCTTGCCTATACCGGTTCCCGAGGTCTACTTTTCGGAATGGAAAGACTGGCGTTGTTACCAATTAATTGTGATGGAAGATATCCGAATGGGTATTCCAGCTCTAGATAGATTGTTAACGCCGGCTGGAGCCAAGACTATAGTTCAAGAAGTAATGTTAGTTGCTGCCAGGATCCATGCAAAGTACTGGGGTGCAACTCCCTCTACTTTGGCAAAGTCTAGTTTGGGTAAGTATTCCTGGCTAAAAGGATATGACTACATTCAAGGCAGAAGTAGAGGAATGTACGAATACTGTAAAAATAACATTTCAGCTTGTTGGGATGAAGTAAAGGCTGCTATTTCGGAGGGAAGGCTCGGAGACCGCCAATACGAAATCAAATGGAGTCCAGAGCTGGTGAAGTTTATTGATAAGGCAATTGAAGATTCTACTTGGGATGCTTATCAGAAATATCTGAAAACTCATAAACATCCTTTGACTTTGGTTCATGGCGATTATCATGCTGGTAATCAGTTGTGGGTCGAGAAGACGAAGAAACTTTACACGGTCGACTGGTCAGCAGTATCAGTAGGTGAAGGTCCTGCCGATCTCGCGGGATACTTCTTTTTCCCACATACCGCTAGGTATCGCCAATGGGAAAGCGAACTCATCAGCATCTATTGGAATGAGCTTCGAAGACAAGGAGTAAATCACTCTTCGTATCCTCTCTCCATGTGTCGGGAAGCTTATGTTCGAGGTGGCATTGACCGAGGCATTCAAGTACTCATTTTGTTAGCTGCTTCTGCAATTCATTGTCCTGGGCTTTTCCCTGTATCATTTATTCAAGGTTTTGTTGACCAAGTAGATTCCTTCGTTGCTGAGCACAAGGAAGAGTACAGCAACCCCTACTTATTTACCAGGGCCTATATTAACCCGTGGTGACTTGGGCATCGATGAACGCTTCTGAGGCTACTACTCGTGAAACGATTTTGCAAAGGTCTAGTTTCCCGAAGTCCTGCTAACCTGCTACCCCGCGTTGTGTCGAGGGTGATACTAAATATATAAATTCTTATATATAGCGATGATACTAAATGTCGGTGAAATGATACACACCATTGTCTCATGCTTATCTCTCTGCTGTCACTCCGTTCCATTCTTAGAATGTCATTCTAGACTATTGTTGACTCGGAATCCACTTCGTTGATGTGTTACGTTTTATGAATGGTACCCGTGATGTAACACTCAAGTCTCCTTTGGAACCATTTACATCAGCCTTTCAAAAACCCGACGTGTAACAGAATTTGAAAACTGGTGTCGGGCTTCTTCGTTGCAGCAACGTTCATATGACATATATGGCTTATACGGAGACTATGGCGAGAATGCTATGAGCTGTGTTAATTCTGTCTATCGTTAAATACTACTCCACGGTGGAGTCTCCACCCTATATTAGTCTGTATCTGTGCCCATAGTTG
>JAAPAO010000876.1:0-10768 GCA_013115145.1 Perkinsus chesapeaki
AAAGAGGGAAGAGATACTGAACAGTATTGCGATAATTGAAAGTCTCAATCTGATAATATTCCGTCTCACTCGCACTCACCGGTGGTGTACAACGCGCTCTTCCTCGTTTCTTCCAGTACAGAACTCACAGACTTGCGGGGGAGAATGAACGGTAGCTGTCGGAACTTTTCATGAACATGTGTTCTCTGTGAATGAGGATTTACGGTCGTGATTCTCTGTTAAATGAGTGGCCGGGGCGGCCGGCGGAATGCCCTTGACTGATAGGCAAATCTCGGGGGATTCGCCTCCCCGTATGTCGGTGCAGGATATTTATGTTTGCGTCCTCGAAGAAAGTAACTGGTTGGTTGTGAAGCGCAGAAGGCATTGGTAGCGGGACATGGCGCAAGAATGAGCCCAAATTTCCCGTTGCAATGAGCGGCATTGTAATCGATTATTGAAGGTGTTCGAATCAATGCCATTCACGGTTTGCTCCCAGACACTTTGATCAGCGATTTTGCCGGAACCATTTTAATAGGCACTGTATAGAGTGACTATTCATCGTATTAGGCAGTGATCTACATGCAAGAGAGGAGTTCCCCGTTTCTCAAATTGTCCCCTGCAGACTCCTGGCTCATGGTCCACGGACATGGGTAATTAGTAGTTGGATTGAGCGAACTATTATGACAGCACGAGCAACGCACAACACTTCAGCATTGTCACGATGGTTAGTCACAACACAATGCCATTGAGTTGTATTCTCAAAGCATTGCACACAGCACACATGCGTTTTATCTTCAAGTACCTAAAATATGGTTTTCATCCCTTATGAAGTCGTCTACTGCATGTGGCCCACGTTATGTCCATGAAATTCGTAAGTTAGTGTGCTACAAGTGAACATGCTTCTCTCGGGGGTACTGCGGTCACCCTGTCCGGCTGTTCGATACGGTACATGCCCAGATAATCGGACTTGATTTTATGTATGTAATGTAGACGCGTACAAGTGCGACACGAGTCTCCAACGGAGACTCTCCGTCACCAACGTGTCGCAACCCACTGCGGCAATGATCCTTACCGCCTCCGTTCGAGAATCCAACTTGGACTTGCAACCCGTTCAGTGTGCCTTCCGTTTATGCCTGCTCACAATCTGCCTCTTGACTCAATGGGAAGAGCGAGACCGGCTATATCGGTTCCTGGACAGTTCTCCTCCGAGGAGTCTCCCGATGAGAAGGCCCATCGTGATGTATTCATGGCAATGTGTTTCCACGGTTGGACAGCTCGTATGAGAAGTGCTCATGTCCTTCACCCTTTCAAGAAGATTTTAATTCTCAATCCGAAGCCCGTGGAGACAGCGAAGTTCGACGGGCAGTCCTCGCCCAAACAATCGTAGGAACCTCGAGAGTCTCCTGATCGAGTTGAGCCAACCCAGTTGACCGTCGATTTCCCTCCACACTCGAGAAAGGTTCCGAGAGCTCCACCCTCTCTCTCAACATTAATCTTGAATTCAGGTTAGCATCTTGTAATAGATGCTGGGGAAGACTCCTGTAGACATCAACCTGAAGTACCGTCGTCCCTTATCGTCATTATGCTTTCGTTATCCTTTTTGATGTAGACAAGCCTGCTACTAGCCGTGGTTGAGGTTAGAGCTCAACAAAATAGCTTCGGCTCTACCTTCGAATATGAGACTCGGTACAGCTGGTAGTGAACTACTAACAAAGGTCAACTAGTAGAGACTGTTCGTTTGTCGATCGCATCCTGATACCTATTCCGGTGGTGAGTAGTTCAACCCAGTGACACTGGATGATATCGTTGGATTATTTCAGTCTGTTTGTTTTTTCTCGTGCCCTAAGGCAGCTTCTCCTCGCTTGAACGCTACAAGCGGGTCGTAATATTCTATCTCGAAGCCCCCCGTTTTTTGCATTGCAAAGTCTCTGAAGTGTCACTGCCTACGGTGCAAACGGTGATTCTTCATATGTTAACATCGTAGTCTAGTTCACCCTTAGAAACTTTGCTCTCATGAGCACCTATGTGCACCTATGTGCGAGCTTGCAGCCGAACGCTGGTACATTTTCGTTAACCTGGCACCAATGTACTCTAATGACTAGCAGAGGAAATCGGCATGCTTTCATCTTTCCTTATTGTTCAAGTCCCTGGTTATTCCGGTATACTCTGTCGCCCTGACTCTCATGGAGTCTTTTTCATTGTGATAATACTGCTTTGGGTTTCTCAGTTGTGAGCCTGGGATTGCGGCATTTTCCAGTTTTTGTCTGTGAATGTACCCGTCGCTAATGCGATGCAGTGAGACTTATGCCCGTGACTGCGAAGCGATTCGCGAGGAGGACTCCTCCTCGAAACCTGTGGGAGAACTAGCCAAGGTTGATGACTCCGCAATGGAGCTTCCTCAAGACATTTATATCGCTATGATGACACTCGGCAAAGAGGCTCGTGTCCGTGCAGCACATGTCCCTCATCAATACAGAGAAATCCTTTTTATTCCGTGCTCATCGCCACCAAACCCTTCAGTAGAGTTGAGCCGAGGCTGCAGGTCTTGCTCCAGATCCATCGTGGCATCATGACAAATCCTTGTGCAATTTACATGATCTGTACTATTCAATCAGTAGGAGTGATGTGAGGCTTGCCATCAAGGGGATGGCCTCGCGTCACCATTTTCACCACTCATCAGCATCTTCAGCGTTGCGTAATATTTAGTAGTGTGGGGCTACTGCAAGCTCGGCGTACCAGACTCTGGATAATTGCCATATTTACTGTGAACCTTTGAAGATATGCTCGACACAGTGTAAGAAGCATTAGCAGTGACCGAATTTGCTTCTTGAATGTACCTCGTAGGGCAGACTGCATATTGTGCTAAAAGCCTCCGACTCACGGAAGACGCCTGGATGCCGCAGTCGTGTTCCTGAGCGGTTGATCTTCAACCGATGGTCGCCCCGCTATTTTCACAACCTCAGTCGTCACAAGACCCTCTTATGTTGAGCCTGTACTTGAGCGGTTCCTGTTTCCTTTGTGAAAATATACATACAGTACGCGACATATAGAGATGCGCGGTCTGGACGGGTAAAAATATCGATAAGTATGTCGAATTTCGAGCTAATTCCTTGTCTATTGAATTCTCCATACTCGATTACCCATAAATCGAGCTTGCCCCGCTCTAACTCGACAAAAAATTTTTTAGCCATTTTTCGTGCATAGAAGCGCGACATTTCAGCGCGCTCACGACGGTTTGGAGCTGTTTTGTTCCGGTTTTCGACTTTATTTATGATGCAGATCAACATGCCCCGTATTACTGAACTCAATGAAGCTAACCGTAAAATACATAAAAAACTAATAAACGCACAAGACACAAAAACCTGTTCAGTCGAGACGGCTGCGGCTAAATCTTCCACCTCTGGATGGCTCCGCAGGAGGGGGCAGCATGGGAGCTGACCCTCTATGTTTACGGCGGGCTTTTCTAAGGTTTTTGATCTCTTCAAGTGTCATACCGTCGACATAACACTTAAGATACTCCCTGGCTGACCGGAAGTGCTTCCGGATGAGAAGTAATGTCAAGTCAGCCGGCTGCTGAGAATTCTCAACACGCTGCACAAATCCGGCCGAGGACACCGAGGAGTTCCCGATTCTGACAGCTTAGGCGACCGAACGGTAAGCAGCTTCGATGGGAGCGAGCTCAGGGTGGAACTTGACACCATATATTACTCGGCCACCACGAGATTCAGCTTGTTCTTGAAGAAGCGTCTGCTGAGAAGCAAAGTCCTCGCATGCCGATAACACCTGAACCAGTTCGTCCTGCTTCTTCCCCACCACAGCATCATCACCAAACCTTTCAGCTACCACTTGCCTAAGGCCTTTAGGTAAGCCAGGATAACAAGCGTGGTCCATCGGGAACACCATATCCTGGGTAACACGCTCGCCGTCACGCTCAAACCAACCTGAGCGCATCAGCGGCTGCTTCCCTCCAGGCTTAACATTCATAGCTTTGGCATTCAGGCCATCGTCGGGATACTTGCAGTGTATGGGGCTTCGATCAGTCAGAAATACGCAGCCCAGTCTACCATCACTAAGAGTTCTTACTGCCTCGCTGCACTCCGCAAAATCCACCAAACATCGGTCGTTGTTGTAGTAGCCATCCGCTGCAACGCCTAGAACTGAGCCTGTCCGCTCTCCGGGAACGAGGATATCGTTCTCGCTGTACCGGACAAATCCATAGATCTCAGACAGGAAGTCAGAAGTCATAACAGTGCGGCCCAGCGGTGGACGTGAGGAGAGGCAGGGCCCTCGTTAGGCTTGTCAGCCTTAGCTTTCAACCTGAGAGACTTCTTCGGACGGCTTTTGGCCTTGGCAAGTGACAGCTTATGATGGACGGTGAGGTCATCTTCAGCGTTAGAAGCCGACAACCCGGCAGAAGTAGCAGAGCTCTGACTCGGACCGAGTACTTCAGGAGAAGGAAATTTTTCTGGTGCGTGCATAGCAGGAAAGACTTCTAAGTTTCGAGACGTAACACTAAGCTTGTCCGAAGAGCAGATCTACTAGCTAAGACCTTTCCATTAATTATTGATTGAGTGGTTCAATGCGAGCCAACCTTTGCGAGATTACTGATGCTAGCGCGCATCGCGCGCTGAAATGTCGCGCTTCTATGCACGAAAAATGGCTAAAAATTTTTTTGTCGAGTTAGAGCGGGGCAAGCTCGATTTATGGGTAATCGAGTATGGAGAATTCAATAGAAAGGGAATTAGCTCGAAGTTCGACATACTTATCGATATTTTCACCCGTCCAGACCGCGCATCTCTAGATGTCGCGTACTGTAGCTGGGATGTGGAAGATGATCCGGAGAATCGCCCCGGAGATTCAGGGGTCGTACAATGCACCGATTTTGAAATTCAAAATCGATTCCAGAACTACTTACATGCTCATTGCGATGCTAGGATCGATTCGGAAGCCCAGAATTTATTTATTAAACATGGGGTCAGCTGAATGAGCGCGTCCGTCGAACCAGTAAAGTTCGCCTCAGTTCCTCAACGTAATAAACGCGACTCTGAGGAATATTCCCATAATTGAGAGTTTAAACAATGTTATTCTGGTTCATCCTCACAGATGCTATGCAACGAGTTCCTTTTCTTATCTTTCAATAGCCATTTCTTAGAGTCTTCTCGTCTTGCGGCGGAGGTGCACTTCTGAGGCTGTCTGCTAATCTCGACCTGATCGGCCACCGCGATGGCACTCGGTCGTCGTCGTCGTCGTCGCGGTGAGCCTCCAACGGTCGAAGCTGGTCCGTAGAGGAAGCTCGTGTTCGTTGCAAGTATCGTCCTCGTGCGGAGTAAATGCGAAGAACCGCGAACCCTTTTCTGCGCGATGACGTCGAAGAACTGCCGCAGAGTCATGCGTGGCATATCAGTTAGAGCCAGGAAAGTACCGGCTTCGCATGGGCAGCGGCTGACCGTCTGTAGATCAGCGAAAAGATTCTGGAGGTCAGCGTTGTCAAGAAATCATTTAGAACCGGTATCATAGTATTTGAAGATTAAGGAAGTTCTCAGCTGACCAGAAGCCCTATGAACGTTGTGCGGTGTCGTGGCGTGAGTGAGGAGGGCGAGCAGCATGAAGTTGTCGAATGAAATAAATGACTTCCCGTTATTCATCACTTCGCAGAGGCTGTTCCGCCGATACAAACGCTTATCGCCAAGACAGTTTTCGGCTAGGAATCTGCAAGCCGATTCAGCATTCCCGACAGAGACGCTACTTATCGACTTCTCCGCGCTTCATGATGAGGACATCGTGATTCATAGGTGCCACATATTTCTTGAATAGATTTAGCAAAGCGACGTCGTGGATGCCCTCTGTGAAGCCACACTCTCTCAGAAAGGCCTGAGGGACCGAAGCACTCATTGGCGACCAAGTGAGACCTGAGCTTCGTAAATTCGTGTGAAAAGTGAGTCGCGTTTAATCTCAAAAAACAGCCGAAGCAGCGAGAACCCATTCAGTATTCTTGCATAAACAAACAATCATGTCTCTTCGTGACGCGAAGCTTCCGTGATTCAAAAAATAGCTGAGGCCAAGCAGGTTGAATGTGCTGTAGTTCCCCCGTGGGGTAGACCACTACTGAAATCGTTGTCCAGGAACGATCCCATCGAAGTCAAAAACTACTTGACTTTGCGCGCTTGCCCCACACAATTGTGATACTTATTCTCTGCTGCTACAATGCCATTCGGGTACGTTGCGTTTGGGTTCAAAGGAGGCAGAGTTACACCACAACTTTCCTTAGCTTAGCAACTTATGCGTTTCCTATTGAGAAACACGCGCATTGAAGCATGACCAAGGTACTCTACGAACTTCCCTACTCTTAAAGCCCGAGGGCCAACGTTCATCCAGCGCGAGCTCTCGACGAGGTATTCGGGATCCCCGAGACTAGAGCACTTGTAGTGATCTCGTGTCCTTGAAATACAGTCGATTGAGCGGTACTGGGCCACACCCATAAGAGGCTCATTCATGCTGTTCGATGTCGATACAAAGACTAACACAATAATAATCACTACAGAAACACACAATATAGAACACCACAGCAGTGGAAAGCTCGCATGAAGTGATCAAGCCAATCGATCCAGAGCGTCCTTCAGACCGTCCGCGTCCGCACCGTTAACCCTCTCCAACTAGAACATTAAATACTGAACGAGCGGACACTGTGAAGCAACCTCACCTCCTTCCCGCCCTTGAACAGGCAGAAAGTTGGTACAGTTTTCACGTGCCATTCTTCCGCCAAGTCTTCATGGGCATCCACATCGATTTTTATAAACGTCACAGCTTCAGCTGTCTCCGCGTACTTCTCAATCTACCGAGGGAATCAACATTGCGATGCAGCAAGCCGCTCACTCGTGGTGCAATGCTCCTGCAGGGACTGCACCAATTGGCGGTGAACCACGCAACCTTCAGTTTCTGAGACGACGTAGACCGCAGTTGTTGCCGCGTCGCTTCCGAGGACATCGCCGAGATCACCTAGCGCAGATCTCCCCTACGCAAGCTGAGGATGCTTACCGTAAAATGCCTGGCGCCTGACACTGAAGCTGAAGTAACGCCGGTGCGGAGATGTGACAGCATGGGAGCTAATGCCTAGGGCGAAAGGTGACTGTTATTGAACAACTCAGCAACTCGTTGGTGAAGGCAAAGTCGTAAGAGATTGTGAATGATAAGTGTAAAAAGGGACACAAGAACAAATCGGCAGTAGTCCGACTAGGAATGTGTGGGGCGATCATATACCCCTCTATGCCTTATAGCAAGTATCCAGATACCTGTACAACAACAGAAGCAGCAGTACGAAGGTAAATGAACATATCTGGCGTACTTGGCAACAACAATATCAGCCAGCTCCTTCGGCACTGAAGCAGCTGAGCCGTAAACAGCGGCATTATCACTGTGACCTGAACAAGGGCCGTCGCATAGGACATGTTCCGAGCCTGCAGTACCGCTCTTGACGCCAGAGTCCAACTTGGCCTTTTCCGCTTCCACACCAGCTTTAATGTCTTTCAACAACTCATCCATTTTACCAGAATTCAATCGAGTAACGCATATGTGAATTCCCGAGGGCAATTGGAGCATATTGAGATTCCTAAGAATCCAACATCCTCGACGGAGCATCCCTTCCCGTGCTACCAGTGAGTCTTAGTGTTGTCCTTCAGCCACGCGGCAAGGTCGTAGTCGTTGACACCGTTAGTGCAAGTGATGGCCACTACCGACACGCTCGGTCGACCCAGCACCCTCACACCCTCGATCTGTCGAATACCCTTCTCAAGCTTCTTAGCCGCACCAACTGCGACAGGTTACAGCATAACCTTACGGCGGAGTTGTCCTACCAATAGACTTGCAAGACTCCCTATAACCATCACGGCCGATGTGCATCAGTGTTGCCCAGGTAGCGGCTACAGCAGCGGCGGGCCTAAGCGGAGCTTACATCTGGTGGAATCAAGCCAGCAAATGCATCACCTCGACCCACAGATGGTCGGCGTGCCATAGATACCGCCCGGCCATTCACTACAGGTTGAATACTGGTACTTTCGCATCTCCGTAGAACGGAACATGAGGACGCTAGTGCCCTTCGGGGAGAAACCATACTTGTGAGTATCGCAGGAGATAGAGGTCACACCAGGCACACGGAAGTCGAACTGAAACGGATATAAGGAGAAGTCCAAGATGGCCGGAATAGTACCTTGGTTGGCATTTGGAAGCCATTCTCCTCCATAAAGGGCAGCAAATAGCCACCGAGACAGCCATCGACATGAAGATTGGTTTTATGAGCCATAGCTATCTTGGACAGACCCTCAATGTTATCAACCACACCTGAGAACAGGTTGTATAATTCACCACAACAAGGCGAAAAACACATCGTATGAGCTGCACGGCTTTAAGAGTGAGGGTACCTACCGTGGGGGAACTGTGGACAGCTGCCAACAATAGCCACAGTGTTCTTGTTCACCAACGATTCCACATGGTTAAGGTCAACGTCCATTACATCCTGAGCAAACTCGTACGTGTGTGAATCTACGCCGCATAAGGACGGCAAAGATGCCCCCTCCCCTGGAGAGAAGTTCGGCGACTGGTGTTCGATGGTGCATGCCAGCACGGGCTGCTGAGCTCGCCCGCATTCACAAGTATCCTTTCAGCCTTCGGAGCTGCCCCTCAGGTAGCCATTCAGGCAGATTCTAACGCCTCGAAATTTCGACAAAGTGGAATCCGAGTTCTAACGTCGAATATTATCCGTAGTCATTCTATCTCGTTCCCATACAAGATGAGACTCAACGTCGGAACTTCCTCTACAACACGTAAAATATCGGAACTCCGTGGTAAACCGTTGAACAGGAAAGGAAGTTGAAAGTTGCGATATGACACATATAACAAACTACAAAGTCAGCGATACTACAACTCACTGATTAGTAGTAATACCCATCACCAACAGATCTATCTCCTATGTCCCTCTTAGTACCTCAGTAAGCTTAGCAATCCTCACATCAACTCCGAAGAATTGTCCGGCTTTTATGAAAGCCGCATGTGCACTGTGCGGTATGACGATGTTAGGCTCGGTGATACCTCGTTCAGCTCTGAAGGAGCAACTGTTTACAGTTTCATCGGCCAGGCTGCCCCTACCTCCCCCAGTCTCTGTAGGTCTTAATGGCCAATAGGATAGATTCAGTCCCACCGCTGGTGACAGAACCACAAGCTCCATCCTCGGGCTTACCATTGAACAGGTCCAGAGTCATGGCGATGACCTAGTCAAGAGTTGAAACATATACCGACATCTCCTCCCAAGGATACCTCAGCCTCCATTTGACGAGTCTTGGTGAATACATCAGCGTGGAGTAGGTTACTCAGCACGAACATTCCCATAACCTGTAGAATGGTAAGGTGAACGAATCAACCTCGAGAGAATCTTACTTTGCCCTGCATATCATAAAGCTCTTCACCACCATGGTACACACAACCACTCTGACTACCATTTTTCCAGTGCTGATGTTCCTTTTCAGCACAACCTTGCATATAGGGAAGCAGCTCACTAGAAGGTTTACCGTCTGATAGATTGGAGAGTACGGTATCCAAAATGAGAAGCGCCTTACCCTTTGGTAGGGAGGTCGTCCTCTGATCAACATCCTTAAGTATCATTTCATCCAAACCTGATGTGGCCTTATCCAACTCAGAATCTATCTTCTCTCGAACTTGAGGGATTTTTCGGGCCTACAAATTCGACACTAAGGCCAAAGCATCTCCCTCTTTAGGGCTTCCGCGATCCATCCTGCTCTACCAATCTGGTCCTGCACCAAGATGCGAGCTCACTCCAACGTCCCCAATCTACTGATTTATAGAACCCGTATCGAGTCGCCAAAAGTGCCAGAACCATGTTCGAGTCCTATCTTACCTGGTTTAACGCGAAACGTTTAAGAGGTATTTCAACTCCATTATGGAGGCCATAGCGCTTCAAATGCTTCCAAGCCTTATAGGCGAAGTACAATACGAACCAGGTCAGAGTTGAAACAACAACGGTATCGAACCTGTCCTTGCGACGAAGCCTATCATTCACCACAAGCCGTAGACTAGCCCATAGGCTACTTAACAGAGGGATCGATGGCATTACTATTAAAAGTGGAAGGGCTCTAAAGTAGATGATATGCGAAGCATTCTCTGCATTATGCTTTACGAGGGTCCTTTCATAATACTGTCTGGAATACTGCCTTAGTTTATAAGTTTCAGAACTCATCGAATTTAAAGTTGACCTCCTATTTTACCTCTCTGCTAGCCATTACCGCCTTCGGGGACGCGCAGGAATCTTTTCATCCGGCTACAGACCTTGAAACGTCATTCACGCTAAAGAAGTTACTGGTTTAAAGGAGCTTTCTTGAGACTCGTACGCACAAATTTTGGGGCCGGTTGAAGCATGATCTGGCCATTTCGCCTGTGAGAAGGCTTCCTTACAAAATCTTGTGGGTCCCAATATCGAGACGGCGCACAATATGTTTGCACGCATGCACAAGCCATTCGATCAAAATTACCTTTCCATCCTCTCCTTCTCTTTTCTATCATGGTGAACTACTTGACCTATCTACTTGAGCTGCTTTATCTTTAATCTGTTGGGTGAATCTGGGTGAGCTCTGACTCTAGAACTTCGGTGTATTATTCATATCAGTATCCTTTCGGACGAAGGAGTAATAGTCTGGTGGCTATATAAGTTACATTGTTAAGATGTTCCGTTCATTCTCTTGACGCAACTCGTTGATGGATGCAGGCATAATGAATGAGTGAGTAG
>JAAPAO010000877.1:0-10763 GCA_013115145.1 Perkinsus chesapeaki
GCACTCTTTGAACTGAAAAAGGGCTTATACCAGCAGCTCGTTGGTAGGTGTGATGATGAGGCTTCGGAATGCATCAAGGTGGGGGAAAATTGTTTCAGATTTGCAATATAAGAAATACCAGAATTCAGATTTGCCGATGATGGGGAGAGATGGGGGAGCAGCCCAGAAAGTAACTCAAACATCTCCTACACTTCCCATCAAGAGCTAATCGGTTCCGGAATTTGCCTCCCGTTAAAACAGAAAGACACAGGAAGGTTGACGCGCGGATTTTTCAACTCACCAAGATTCCTCTGATGCCTTGAATCGGTTTGACACGATTGTCCGAGGTAGGGTCCTCCAGTAACATATCATCCCATCCTATCAGCTCCTTTAACCAGTCGATCGTACAATGCTTGGAGGCGAGCTGAGGCAGCGATGATAACATCACATAGTGCTCAACCAGGATGAACCAAACCGCCTACCTGATCCACGGAGAGTCGCCCTCGGGTCAGGAGACCAGTGACGCCGACTGGCCTGCTCAATTGACTAGCAGTGGCTCCGTCGGCGTTTGGAGCTTGCAAATGTCGATGCTTCTCCCGAGACTGTGTGTCCTTTATCACAGGCACTAGCCGTTTCATAGCGTCAAGATACCTGAGGGAATTGCAACCTGAGAAATATCTTCCCCCTTACTTCTGCCATCCTGACTCGCCGTTCTTCCCTCCAGTAGTGACGAAGAGTGTCGACTCTAACTCTGTGGCCCACCGACGGCATCGTTCGCTCTTGCTCCTAAAGGGTTCCCCGATATGGGCAGGGTCCGCCTGTTGGTTCATCACTCACCCCTCGCCAGTAGCGGCAGCCTCCTCGGTGACATCACCAGCCTCGAAGAGCTTTCTGAAGCCTTCGGTGGCCTTCTCTCTATACAGCTTCCTGGGGTTCACATGTGGCGCTGTGGTGATGTCTCCGCTGGGACTGAGAGGCTTCACTCCACGAAAATCAAAGTACACAGCACCTACCTGAAGAGCCCACTGGGTGACTTGGGCTCCTCCGTCCGCGGTGCTCGAGATGGGCTTGAAACGGACTGAAAAGGACAGTGACGGGACAACAGAGTCAAGTCGCTTACACTGCGCCGCTTCGATCCACCACCTGGTGCCGCCTGCTGCTGCTGCCCTCGCCTTCGTTTAGTCCTAAAACCATACGGCTTGTCATCTACAGGGACCCTATCCTCTGCCCTAGCCTACTTTGACGAACCGGCATCCTCCGCTGCCACCGCCGCTGAGCGTTTGATCCCTCGGGACTTCCGGCCGACACTTACTATATCTGCAAGCAGCAGCGTGATCAGCTCCTATCATCATCGCAGCAAGCGGTGGCTTACCATCTTCATAGTCACTTCCATCATCATCCTCCTCATCAACACTAGCTTCGCTCTCCAGGGCCTCAGCATCATCCATGGCCACACTGCACGGGGTTGGTGGCGGCTCACTGGGGGACTGATACAAAGCATCAAGCTTCGGGCTTCAAGCCAGGCAAGCTCTTACTGGTTCGTCGACGGCCTTCGCAGCCTCCTCAGCCGCTTGTGCAATGCCATCTGGTGCCACTGCAGTCGCCTACAGCAACGTCAAGCCCCACTGGCATCGTTCGCTCACCTTGGGCGTCTCCGATGGCGACGGTACAACCGAGGAGTTCGCCGGGCTTGGCTTGACTCTAATTCTGATGATGCCAGATGCCGCATCTCTCTGAAAATAACCGTCAGCTGTAGCTTCTTCCCAGCTTCTGCCGCCCTACACTATCAGCTGCTGCTGCTGCTGCCGCCGGCCCCTTGCCTCCCTGTTCCATATGCAATACTTGCTCAACTATCCTCTCCTGTACCAACACCATCAACCGACGTCACAACGAGATGTCGAGGCCTACCTGTTCCTTCCGTTGGGCCTGTGCCGCTAGCTCTGCCTTCAGCCTTGCTTTCTCCTTCTGCTTCTCCCTCAGTTCTCTCTTTTTCTCCTCTATCTCCCTCTCCTGTGCCTTCCTCGCCTCCTCGTCCCCATCAGCCTCCCCCACTGGAGCTTCTTCCTCCTTTTCCGCAGCTGCCTTAGCGGCCGCATGCCTCGCCTTCGCCGCAGCCGACCGTGCCTCGCTCTTCAATCGGCGCTCGAGACGAATCTGTTCGATCTCAACCTGACCAAACTCCTCACCCCCTCCATCCCTCTACACTCACCTCCTCCTGCTCCTTCCTGGCCTGCTGTGCCTCCGCGGAATCATGCGCCTATCCAGCCGTCATCAACCCAAACCGGTAGCTACATCAAGCCTACCCATTTATCGTAGGGGTTCGCATCCACAAGGCCCTGACAGGCCGCCAGCCTGTAGGCCTCGGCAGCGTCCATGTGGCCTCTTCGCCTCCTACTATGCCTTCTACCATCCTCATCGCTCTCTCCAGGTGTCGACGGCTGCGCCCCACTACCAGTGCTGCTCGACTCTGGTGTTCCCGGTAGGTTGCCTGAGCATTGCGATAGCTGCTGACCTATTACCCCAAAGTGCTTACTTCCTTCAGCAGCCTCTTCTGGCTTAACCCCATCCACATCCTCCCCGGTCGGAGGAGGTGTCCCACTCCTCTTCCGCTTCACCGGCGTAGCGCTCTTCGGTGGTCGTCCCCGCTTCCTCCGTGCCGGCGTCTCAGGAGACGACGCTGGCGATGCCGCCTCGGGCGTCGCCACAGGCTTTGGTGATGCCGCAGGAGTCGCCTCCAGCACTGGCGTCGATGACCCTGAGCAATCGACCTGCCACTGCCGCCTTCGCCCCCGCCGGCTTACCTTCAACCGTTTTCTCTCCCACCCGTTTCTTTCTGGCCTCACTCTTCTGTTTTTGCATTTCCTGCCGAAGCTTCCTCGTCAGCTCCTTATGCTGCGCCTCCAACTGCATCCGCTCCTCCGCTTCTATAACCGAATTGCGCTTTCGTCGCCCACTGGCTGGTGTCTGGAACAGCAGGTCACAGGTTCGATCCCCAGTCACGGCATTTTCACTACCTCTGTATCCCCATCCCCCCGAGCAGCCTGTTTGCCCAGCTCCTCCGCCATCTTGAAGGTATCAAATGTGATTGTCGGATGATGATTGACCATGCTGGCTCCGCTCAGCGGCGTTGCTGCCCCCGACGGGTTCCCTGAAGCCAAGACTGATGGAACGAAGAACCGTCGCACCGCCGCAGTACTCGACTTCGGCTTCGGTTCGGGCTCTATCTCCTCTCGCGTATCCAGCCACTGCCTGTAGACTCTAGGGTCAACCTGAGCTCGGAAGAATCTTTTGCGCGGCTGAAAAGCACGCGTAACCTACCGCTTTAATTTCCTTCTTTTTCTTGAACCAATCGTCCAGAATAATATACGAATCGCGACGGCTCTTATTAAAGCCTAAAAGACGCCACGAAGCTCTCCTAGCTCCGCCACGCACACTCAGGAGCTCACCGATCCACACGCCGCCTTCAGCCTGCTGCAAGTCACCGTTTTTTGCCACAACTTCCTCCAGGACTTTATTGTCCTCGAAACGCAGTAATAGAAAATATATGTTCCGGCTCTTGCTCTGTGTTCGCAACACAGTGGCAACCTCCCTGACAGGAGGACCGCTGAAATCGGCTCCCGGCCGGTTGTCGACCTACCATATGGATTTATCATCATCAGCTGCCTTCAGCAAGCCGTTCATGCGGCAACCTATACGGTCCCCTTGCCGGGCCTTCGCCTTCTCTATCTTACCTGAACGAGTAACACTGTGAATCTCTTACTGCAGCCAGCAGTTCGAACGCTGTCCTACCGCTCCAATAGCTGAATGCAAATTCAATCATATCTCTGTCCCATTCGTCATCGTATCTCCGGAGCATCTCGGCCAAATCAGGAGCCCATTCCAGGGCTAAAACACCGAGCTCGGGATCGAGGGGTGGCAGAGGCTCCTCGGCTCCCGCACTAGGAGGTGGAGCCTGACAAGAAAGATACTCCGGAAAATTGAAGCCAACCGTATTGGGCCCGGGGATTGAACCTGAGTTGCCCGATGGAGAAATGCAAACCGTTTATGCTAGACGCAGTGTACTGTCAAAGAGCCACGAAGACGAACGAAAATGAGGAAAGAAGAAACAGTCGAGCGACAGAAAACAATCGAAGGTAAAGAGCGAATAAAGCAAACCGGTAGGTCTCAAAACGCAAAAACGGACGAGCTCGGCGGGATGTCCTACCGGTGGTTGGGGTGGTTGTTTCCCAACGGACGCCATTGAGATTTGCAATCAATTAGTAGGAGAACGACAGGATAAAATAAGAGCCTGAGAGAGGAAGTCTGAACCGCTACATCAGAGGACAATCGAAACCTCGCGCACGCAACAATCGTCAATTTTACGCCCAACTCGAAAAATTTGTCAAATTTTTCCGCGATTTTTTCCACAGTGTCAAAGATGATACGACGAGTAGACTAGTGGAGAAATCAAGCGCTGGTACGATGGTGGTGACCAATAATCCGGCTCGGTTGAGGTGGGGGCGGGTCCCGGCTTGGGAAGAAGTGCCTTACTTGCTCTCTTGCTGTTCCTTCACGGCGGAGCGGCGCATGAATTCGAACCACCACTTTACGAAAAATGCCAAACATGACACGCTTCGCTCCGCTAGCGCGCGCAATGCGGCTGACGGTTTTGGATCGGTGGTCATTACGGTATGATGGTTGTTGCTGCTGCTGCCAAAGCCTCTCTAATGGATCCCCATCGGCATCTTCCTAGCCCTCAATGAAACGAAGCCATTGTTAAAGATGATCACACCCGCCACGCCGCAAGAACTCTTTAACGCAACACTGTCGCAGTTTGCCCCACACCTGCCCCTCCTCTTCCTGTACGCTCCCCTATGAACAGCACTGTATGTCCCCCTTAGACGCAACAAGGAAAAGGTTAGAGAAGACAGAATTGAATCAACAGTGTTGCTGTACTGATCGAAGACAGACTTTATGGATTAGTCACATCCTCCAGGCCGCCGCCGGGGTCAACGCAAGCAGGTCCCTCATTCCTCATCAAAATCGCCGAACTTCCTGACAGTATCATCAAGTGCAATCAACCTAAGATACGCTGTCCTCTGTGACGACCAGATGGCCGGCTCACGTGGGACATCCCGGGTACCGTGATGGGATTGCTATCTCTGGTTCGCTTCCAGTGTCCTCTAGGCGAAGCTGCAGTTGTATTCGGAGAGCACCCTCCTAGAGCGGACGCTCACTTCGGGCCGTCGTTGATGACCTACGTCCTGTGGGTTCAATGGGAGCCGCTCTATAAGGCTGAGGAGGCGTTGAGCGTAGCGCTTGCCGCTGGTGCCGCTCTCGGCAAGCGGCTTGTCGAGGGTGTTCGCCTGTGATAAAGCGAAATAAGCAAGCTTCGCTGGGAGGCCTACACTGGCCGCCGATGGGTAGGCGAGGGCCTGGTAATGAGCAATGCAAACGCTGACAACATGGGCCAGCTCGCGGGTCTGCGCGCCATAAAAGCGAGTCAAGAGTGGGACAGCATTGACGCCACGTAGGTCTGATAGGCGAAATCTCAAAGCGTATGAGGCGGCAAGGGCTACTCAATAGGAGATCGTGGACAGGGTCGGCCTCGTCGGCTGGCCAGTCGATACCTAACCGAACGAAGGTGCCCAGGAAGCTGTCATGGGGTAACACTCGACTGTGCTGGTACAGCAGAACCGATCGGGGCAGGTCGAACCTATCAACGCTGAGATAGGGGACATTCCAAAGAGGACTGAGGCACCGTCTGAGCTCGTCCCCGACTTCCACGGTGAGCAGGCACGGCGAGAACCGCTCCTCTACAGACGTACAACGAGTAACTATCTCTTGGAATTCCTACAAGCAAACTCTCCACCGAGCCAGTGACCTAGGGGCCTACCTCGCGGCGGTCGGCCTGTCTGGACACCCAACGAATGAGCATGACCGTCTCGAACGCCGTAAGCCTCTGGTCGCCGACTCTGAACCTCTCAAACCGTTCATGAAGCACGACGCCGATGGGGTCAGGGACGCGCCTGAGCCGAAAATGATCGAGTGGCGACACTGTACGAGGCAGCAGCCTACAGCCCGTCCCGGACCCTCTGGCGTTCGGTCTCCTCCCAATCTGATGTGAAAAGGTCAGCGTAGGCCTCGAAGAGCATCCTGTAGACAGCCACACTCGTCACAGGATTACTAATAGTGAACAGGAATGCCGCTATAGACCAAGAAAGACGCCGCGTTACATTTGGGCCCTCCAGCTCTTCAGAGGCTCGCAAGAATTGGTCAACCGTAACTAACGGATATAACGCCTGCCGAGCTAACATGCAATAGGGACACACGTTTTTAAGAGCCCGATCCATCATATGGATGGCAACGTCGAACTGAGTCTGCGTTGTTATGCGGCAAGCAGGCAGCCATGGACCTTCTGCCGGGAGGTCGTACTCCAGGCTCATGAGAACTCGGTCGTACCTGCCCACCAGGTGGCCACCGAGAACGGTGAAACGGAGCTCACTCGCTGTGTCGAGGCGGGTGCTGTCCCGCCGACCCTGAAGATATCAGTGACTTTAATATCGGATATCTTCGGCCAAAATAGGTCGACGACAACGGCACTCCGACGGCTCGGGCATAGCGGACGCACACGTACCTGTCCAGTAGAGCTATAACAGAACAGCCGTTGCGACGCCTTACCATTGGCCGTCTTCCTGCTGCGTTTGCTGGCGACCGTATAGCTCAATTCGTACGGAACTGGCAATCACGATCTTCGGCGCCAAACTGAAACAGAGCTTCAGCGCGCCAGGCGGATTCCACTCACTGAATGCAGAACCTCTCTGGGGAGTTGATCGTCTCGATATAACCAGTGGCCGGTTCCCAGGCCCCCTCAGGCCCATCTCTGACGAAGACCCTGACCTAGAAGCAGCATGCCTTAAACTGATGGCTGGCGGAGGTGGGTCTACTGCTCTGGGGGCATAGGTGGGCCGTCCGGCTTGGTAATCGGCACGGTAGAAGTTGAGCTCGATTTTGGTGATCTGAGGAAGCACACGGTGGTGGAGCAGAGTGGGAATACAGACGCCCCGTGGCCAGAGGCTCAAGCACACTTATGAGAGTATCATACAGCTCGGAGGGGGCTACCATCACCCATCCTCAACACCATTATAGGTGTGCCTATTTGACAGCGGTATGCCACTGTTGCTATCTCTACTGTGATGGAATCAATATACAATACTAGTGATAGAGTGTAGGATAGCATACGACAAGGAGATAATCTGTAACGTGGAGCGATGAAGCGAAGATGATTTAGTAGCATGCCAGAAGGTGATGGTCGAGTCTACCAAGTAGAGCACTTAGTAATACTAATAGTGTTAAGTGGTGAGCACAGCGCATCACCACTTAAGGTGTTGCCTATAGCGATTGTGAGACAATCTCTAACCCGTCAAAGCACTCGGGCAATTGCCGCTACCGTACACGTGATCTCAGCAAAGACACAAAGGCGTTCGAAACAGACGATAAAGTGCTAGTATTTCCACGAGGCCAGGAACGCAGCAAAGAAGGAGGCAAGCATTGTGGACGAACCACTCACCAGGCTTCTATCACACAGACCGTACACCAGACACTGAGGGTCACAAATGCATGTCGGAATATCAGTTCGATCGCAGCAGTCTGGCAAAGGGTCGATGATGCCGCAGCGATACACTACGGGCCTCACTTTGGTGACAAGCCATATAGGCCTTGCCACTGCTGCTCCAGAAATCATCGTCATTGGTGATGCTCTTGGAGATGCCTTGAATTGGATCGTCCTGGCTTGTGGCTGAGATGCCCTCTGAACAAAGCGGGATAGCGCTTGTTGTGAAGCAAGAAGGAAAGCTCACCAATAATGAGGTTGTAAAAAACAGACGAGAACGCGCTGAAGTCGGCAACCTCCGCCAAGACTTCCCTCGACCCACGACAGAACTGACTATAGGCCAACAAATCCTGATAAGACCAACATTGAGGTTAGGAATGCGTCGGGCAACTCCGGCCTACCGGACCCGCTATGGCGTCTTGTCTCTGCGGCCACGGGATCAGACGGTGCTCGTTCGATAAGATAAGATCACGTATTCGCAGTGTGTCGACTAGTAAGGAGTAAACCTGGTGCGAAGTAAGGCTGGCATCCCTTGAAGGCTCTTACTGCTCGATTCAAAGTAAGGTCCCGTTTGAAAATCTCAGAAACGGTATCAAAACTGTAGATGGTGAGCAGGACGGCGCTCGGCAGGGAAAAGTACGGCGAGCACGGTCGAGTGTCAACAGCCGCGGCGGGACATTGGGGCTCGCTTTCTTGAGAGCTGCTTTTCAGATGGTCATGGAGAGGTGCCATTAGAAGACATCTACATTGAGGGGTTTATAGGCAACAATGACAAATGGGACTCGGCAGTGGCTGAGCACAGGCTTGTCACTCAACAGTCGCCCTGGTACAGGGTCTCTTGCACTTAGGCCATGAGCCGCCCGATAACAAATGTGTACATCAGCGAGAGCACTAAATGTGAATAGAACGTAGAACGGGCAGCAACCCACACTGAACAATGCGATTGGGGTTCACATCGACTACTGTGATGACGAGTGACAGTTTGATACGGAGAACTTCCACCAAAGGGCAGGGATGGGTGCTGAAGGGATAAGAGAGAAGCGTCTTCCCACCATGAAACTCCAGTCAAACTCAAGCACCAGTGTATATCATAACGCTTATCCTAGTAGTTCGTTCGAGAAGAGCGACGACTGAAGTGCGGCGGCCGAGGTTGTTGCTATGCAAGCCACGGGCCAACACGACAGTGAGTAGGAGGAGGAGAGACAGGTAAGTGGCGATTTTGATAACACACACAAACCGCAGCTTCCCGTCTAGAGTAGTTTCATGGGCACAATAGTGAAATTAACGATGGGTACGTGATGACAAAGCAGTATGGGCCATGACCGCCACTGTAGTATGCCCGGGAATTTTGGACCAAGTCAAATCGGCTTAACCACGGGCTGTGGCCTCAACAACAACAGCAGCAGCAGCAGTGGCGGTCGAGAATGATAGTAATTATCTGTAGGAAGGCTCAGCGCCGATGTGCTTTAGATTGACACATAGCTGATCACCGCAGACCTGAGTGAGGGGCGTGTATGCCGGGCAACAAGATGATGGCTCACCATCTTAAACGGTTCCTTGGGGAGGCGCATGAGCTTCTCGAAACTCTCATCAGTTGCGAAAATGAAAGCAAGCAGACGGTTCACGTACGTCACAGATTCCGTGTCCTGAAGCAAAGCAGCTTTCACCAATAGAAGCCTCCTCCTCCTTCTTACCTCGCCGGGCTTCACCAACCTGAGAGCAGCTTGCTCTGGTATGTCCTTTGTCACATCACCATACCAGTACACACAGGAGTCGCCGCCCTAAGAGAAGCACCTTAAAGACAGTCTCAACGCAATTATCTTACCAGAATTGGATCATCGGTGTACTGGATACTCCTTGCTATCGACATCAGCGACTCCGTCAGCCTGTCGTGGGTTTGAAAGAACTCTCTTGCCCGGGGATGCACGTATTGCTCCCACGATCTGAAAGTATCCTTTCGTTACGCTAGTTCAACGAGCTGGACGAGCTACTTCACAAGACCTTTCAGAGCCTCGTCATCTCGCGGTTGAAAATTCTGCACCGTGCGCCTTTCGCTGCGGCCACCCCGCTGGTCCGGACGTCTGTCGAGCAATAACTTACAAGGCTCTCGGTGGCAGCGCCTACTTCGGGGTTTCCTTTCCTGCGCCGCCACGTTTCCCAAATAGCGCCGCACAGGGATCTTCACTACACATCCGACATTTGAACACCATAATTGTGGCCGAAATGACTGAGTAGGTTCCATAGGCGAGAAATCGACCAACTTCGTATCCTCGTTTTCCAGAGCAGTGAATTTTATACGGAACTTTACCAAGGTAAGCCGGAGCGCTTTGAGTGACGGCGTTGGTATGCTTGGATGGTAGCGACAAGAAGGGTGACAAAGATATTTCTTTATCATTCGAACACAACAAGAAGACGTGTAAAAATACACAAGGAAACCGAGAAATTGATTGGTGAATAGCATTTACAACAGGACCTCCCTCACTCTGGTGGGAGTTGGGGCTGAAAGGAAAAGCTGTTCGTATCATAGGAGGTATCGAGCTGCTTACTGACGAGTTCAGTTCGCTCTCACCGCCGTCGTCTGGCTTCCCAGTCTTCTCTATGCTCGTTTGTGTCGGGCTTGTCCCTCCCAGTGGAGCTTCTGCATCGGACCTCCCTTGCGACGCTTCCGCACCAGATGCCTTCTGTACCGCAGCATTAGTATTTGCCTCGACCGTCGACGCCGCCTTTGTCGGTTCGACCTCGTTGCCCATCTGCACTGTTGCTGTCCCAGCAGCAGCTAGCTCCGCGCTGGCATCCTGCGCCTGCGGCACGGTCTCTTTCGACGGTGCCTCTTGCCGACTCTGTGCCATTTGGTCAGGGCCTCTGGTACTCTCCGAAGAGGTCGGTGGTAGATCAGATCGACTTGCGTCTGTCACGTACTGTGATTGCTCAGTCTGGGGAGCTCCCATAGCCGCTGGTGACCCTTGGGCCAATCCCGGCTGGAGCCCTTGAGTAACAGTCGCTTGGGCCATACCCGGTTGTTGACCTGCTTGAGGCATTCCCGGTTGTTGACCTGCTTGAGGCATTCCCGGTTGTTGACCTGCTTGAGGCATTCCCGGTTGTTGACCTGCTTGAGGCATTCCCGGTTGTTGACCTGCTTGAGGCATTCCCGGTTGTTGATCTGCTTGAGGCATTCCCGGTTGTTGACCTGCTT